>JADLZN010001857.1:0-202809 GCA_018155175.1 Sinocyclocheilus anophthalmus | reverse complement strand
TCCATCGTAACCAGATCAAGAGACATGTGGCTGCGGGCAGGGGAGGACAGGGGGGGCTAGTGCTAACTAGGCCTTGCTATAGACCTCAAACAAAGACTGTCTTGAACACACAAGAACTTCCCTCACTGATCCACTTCCTTTCTCCCTTTTTCTTTGAACCAGGATGCTGCTGTGGCTCTCCATCCTCTGCCTCCAGCTAAACAGAGGACAGCCGCAACCTGATATCACATCACCAGGTCCAGCATCAAGCATTGCACTGAGGGACCAACCTGGACTTCTTATGACCAACGGTAGGACTCACACCCAGAAGGTGTACATCCGACTCGACCCTCGAAATGTCTACCGGACACATTATCCACGGGCAGCTGCACACTACAGTTGGGCAAGTGCCCGATGGACTGAGAATACCCTTGCTCACGCAGAAGCCGATATCAAACACATGCTCTCTCAGTTGCAGAAAATGACTCTCACTCAAGCAGAGCTAAGCGGACATAACAGGCGTGACAAACGATTCCTAGGGGCCTTGCTCGGAGCTGCTGCTGCTGTTGGAACCCTGTTTAACCTGGGAGTGACCAGTGTCAACTCCGTGAGCCTATCTACCCTGAAGCAACATGTAAGGGAGATCCAGACTGAGATGCCCAGCTGAGAGAACAACTCACACTAAAGGGCCAAACCCTACAGACTATAGGCAAATCACTGAAGGGCACCCTGGTGGTTCTGAACACTCACAGTGTCCTGCTGAACCAAACTGTGAAATCCGTGAAACAGTTATTCTCAGTTATACAGAATGATGTTGCCCAAACTCAGCTGGTCACCGCACTGATGTCTGACATGCTCCGTGAGGTGAGCTCCTCCACTGACAGCCTAGCCATGGGTAGAATTCCTCCGTATCTGGTGCCCCTGAGCCTAGTACAAACAGTGTTATCCTCTGTAACTACCCGTCCAGCAGACCCTCTTCAAGCCCACCTTGCCTACTCCCTGGGAGGGTCCATCCTGCTACATGTTGACCCCGAGCAGAGCGAGATGGCGATTCTTCTGAATCTACCCATCATTGAAACCGACAACATTTACAGACTCAAAGACACTGTCAATGTTGGATTTTGGCAAGGAAACACTCACATCAGAATACACACACCAGATATGGTAGCCTACCACGACGATAACCCACAGTTATACTTGGCCCCAAACCTGCGCATGTGTACCCTGACCAAAGACATTCATTATCTCTGCCCCAGCAAGCCCTTCCTTCGAGACAACACTGAAGGAATCTGCGGGTTACAACCCATGCAAAGAGAGACACTCTGCCCCGCTGAGGCCAAGCCTCGCTCACAAGTCACAAAAACACAAGCAGAGATTGTGGCAAATCGGTGGCTCGTCAACACGCCCATCCGTACCGCCACACTGACCTATGACCAGCACGAGACCGCCACCCGTGTCAGCCTGCCCAACCAGAGTATGTGGAGTCAAGTGCCCAAAGGTGCCATCCTCCAACTCGGTGACCTGGCGCTGTACCACCTTCCAAGTGAAGAGTACCAATCCGAGGTAGAAATGCCAGCCTTCTTCAGGGACCACAATCTCACCCTGGAACCTGAATTGGAACTGAGCATTGAGAAAGGGGGGTCCCAGATGATTGACATCACCCCAATCGACACAGCCCTCCAAGCACTGTCCCGGATGCCTGTCCAGAACACCTTTCCCGTCGCTCGATCCTGGACCTCTGCCGACACGGCACTTTGCCTTGCCACAGCAATCGGGTACACCCTAACACTCGGCCTTGCTTTTGTCCCGTTTAACAGAGTCAATGGGGTGCAAAGGTCCATGAACAGGTGCACAGCTGCCCTTCCTCGAACCTTCAACAGAGCCAGCCGGAAGAGGCGCGAACCAGGCAGAGACAATGCTGAATCTGACCAAGGTTAACACCCCCGCTGAGGATCCGAAGGCTGAGGAAAATTAGGATCCACCTGCTATCTGACAATCCTGATTCACCTGCCATCTGACAATCCTGATCCACCTGCCATCTGTCAATCCTGACCCACCTGCCATCTAGCTATTATGATCCACCGGCTACCCGATCATCATGATCCACCTGCCGTCCGACCATCATGAAAACTGTTGTCCGACGAAGTGTACAGGTGAACTTCGTCAGACAAAAGGGGGGCTGTAGCGTCTGCGTAAAATCTTGCATGGTCTTTGGGGTTTATGACTTAAGAGACCCCTTTTAGCCTTTTGACATTTGCATATAAATTACAGTTCTGGTCAGAGATGTTACTCGTATAGGGGTTGTAAATTGCCAAATGGTTCTTCGCCGTCAAAAAGATTAGAACCAGCCCCCACGAGAATCCTGGAACCTGAGTTCAAAAACATTCCACTTAGATCTGTGAATGGCCAAACGAACACACACACACAAACTAACACACACACAACAAAACGAAATGTCTTATTTTAGGCTATATATATCAGTATAATGGTATATGGTAATGAGTGTTGTGGTAAATCCTGTGGATTCGAGAGTTACACCGTTATGGGATTAGTTAAAGAACCATAAAACACTCTATTCAGGTGTATGTAGGTACTCTTTGGTTATCTATTCCAATGGTTGCTTCTGGTATGATGCGTACCTGTTTTTAATCCTAGGACAAGACGTACCAGTAGGATGTGAAACGCATCAATGGACTGGTACGATATTTTGGGTTTAAAACTACGGATATTCAGACTGGAATAAAGCATGCAAATGGCCATAAAACAGAGGACAAAGACGTTATCCAGCCTCAAAATCCCTGTTCTCTCATGGTCCAGAACAAACAGAAATAGGAACTCTCAAAAACGAGTAGCCCAAAATAACTGCGCTCAGAAAACTTCTTCTTCGTTTTGAGACAACACCTTTCAGGACTCTCAAGACCTTCCTCTTGAGTTTTATTTTCCGGCAGTTTTTATCTTTAAGTAACGTTAGTCGCTGTGGACTTTTTTCTTCAGAAGAACCAGAAGTAAAAACTTCCAGCTGACTCCTTACGAACTCATCAAAGACCTCCGTTATCTACCGCATCAGGACTCTTCCTCAGCAATCGAAAAACCAATGCAAGTAACCGCTTAAACTTATTTAGATGCGTGTTTAAATCGTCATCCTTTTAAGGCCGGATATTGGATTCTTTGATGATTTGTCAGAGGTTGTGGTTAAGTGATGTGAAATAATGCCATTCTTTTCTATTCTCTATCTTCTCCTTACTTTGTTTCATTCTGTGTATAAATGTTTTAGTTAGTTATATGTTAGATACAGTTTCATTTATTAAATCCCTTATATCACAAACGGATCTCTGTCTGCTGCTCACAATTCGAAGTCAATGAATATGTGAACCCTTGCTACATTTTGCTAAAATTACTGCTAGCACTGCACAAAGAAGGACAGATTATTGCTTCCGTGGCCAGGAAAATAAATATTCCTTGAATTGATAAATGATTATCTTGTCTGCTCGGTGGACGGACAGATCAAATAAATGTAATATTGATTCTGCTACAGTTAAATCGAAGATATAATCTAAATATTTATTATAAATCATAACCAGTTATAATTCGTCATAAATATTACCCTTTTTAGAGCTAATAAATAATAATAAACGTTACAGTTGGGTGGATCTTTGACTTCTTGGGGGGTCCATGGGTATGATTTATATAAATATATATTTAAGTATATGTATATACAGTGGGGCAAAAAAGTATATAGTCAGCCACAAATTGTGCAAGTTCTCCCACTTAAAAGATGAGAGAGGCCTGTAACTTTCATCATAGGTATACCTCAACTATTGAGAGACAAAATGAGAAACAAAATCCAGAAAATCACATTGTAGGATTTTAAAGAATTAATGGGAAATTCCTCTGTAAAATAAGTATTTGATCACCTACAAACAAGCAAGATTTATGGCCCTCAAAGACCTGTAACTTCTTCTTTAAGAGGCTCCTCTGTCTCCACTCGTTACCTGTATTAATGGCATCTTTTTGAACTTGTTATCAGTATAAAAGACATTTGTCCACAACCTCAAACAGTCACACTCAAACTCCACCATGGCCAAGACCAAAGAGCTGTCAAAGGGTACCAGAAACAAAATTGTAGACCTGCAGTAGGCTGGGAAGACTGAATCTGTAATAGGTAAGCAGCTTGGTGTGAAGATATCAACTGTGGGAGCAATTATTAGAATATGGAAGACATACAAGACCACTGATATTCTCCCTCGATCTGGGGCTCCACGCAAGGTCTCACCCCGTGCGGTCAAAATGATCACAAGAACTGTGAGCAAAAATCCCAGAACCACACGGGGGGGGACCTAGTGAATGACCTGCAGAAAACTGGGACCAAAGTAACAAAGGCTACCAACAGTAACACACTGCGCCGCCAGGGACACAAATCCTGCAGTGCCAGACGTGTCCCCTGCTTAAGCCAGTACATGTCCAGGCCGTCTGAAGTTTGCTAGAGAGCATTGGATGATCCAGAAGAGGATTGGGAGGATGTCATATGGTCAGATGAAACCAAAATAGAACTTTTTGGTAAATACTCAACTTGTCGTGTTTGGAGGAGAAAAAATGCTGAGTTGCATCCAAAGAACACAATACCTACTGTGAAGCATGGGGGTGGAAAAATCATGCTTTGGGGCTGTTTTTCTGCAAAGTGACCAGGACGACTGATCCGTGTAAACGAAAGAATGAATGGGCCATGTATCGTGAGATTTTGAGTGAAAACCTCCTCCAGGACGACAAGGGCATTGAAGATGAAACGTGGCTGGGTCTTTCAGCATGACAATGATCCCAAAACACACCGCCCGGGCAACGAAGGAGTGGCTTAGTAAGAAGCATTTCAAGGTCCTGGAGAGGCCTAGCCAGTCTCCAGATCTCAACCCCATAGAAAAATCTTTGGAGGGAGTTGAAAATCAATGTTGCCCAGCGACAGCCCCAAAACAATACTGCTCTAGAGGAGATCTGCATGGAAGAATGGACCAAAATACCAGCAACAGTGTGTGTGAAAACCTTGTGAAGACTTATAGAAAACGTTTGACCTCTGTCATTACTAACAAATGGTATATAACAAAGTATTGAGATGAATTTTTGTTATTGACCAAATACTTATTTTTCCACCATAATTTGCAAATAAAATCCTACAATCCTACAATGTGATTTTCTGGATATTTCTTCTCATTTTGTCTCTCATAGTTGAGGTATACCTATGATGAAAATTACAGGCCTCTCTCATATTTTAAAGTGGGAGAACTTGCACAATTGCTGGCTGACTAAATACTTTTTTCCCCCAATGTATATGTATATATATTTGTATAAATAATAAAGAATATTATTTTTTTAATGAAGCAATATGGTGGACTTTGAGGACCAAAATTAAGAGGTCAACCCCTTTGCAGTGACAAACTGAAAGAATGAAAAAACTCTATACAACAAACATTGGAGTTGATAGACTTAAATTGACTCAAAAAGGGTTATTATGGTTTAACTAAACTAAAAGTATAAAAATAAGTGAATAAAAATATAAGGAAAAACAGGTTTTTTTTCAGTAGTTGCCAAAGCAACATTTCTCATTGTTTAGTCGGTGATCATGATGTATTAAATAATTGAAACTAAAACTGAAATAAAAATTAATATAAAGCTATATAGACATATTTAAAAAACAACAACTAATTAAAGGGTTATTGCACCCCAAAATGAAAATTCTGTCATTAATTACTCACTCTCTTGTCGTTCCAAACCCGTAAGACCTTTGGTCATCTTCGGAACACGAATTAAGATACTTTTGATGAAATGTGAGAGCTCTCAGACACTGCATAGACAGCAACACAACTGAAATGTTCACAGGTCCAGAAACGCAGTAAGGACATCAGTAAAACAGTCCATGTGACATCGGTGGCTCAACCTTAATTTTATGAAGCTACGAGAATATTTTTTTGTGCGCAAAGAAAACAAAAATGGCGATTTTATTCAACAATTCTTCTCCCCCGAGTTACTGTCCTCCGCCATTTTAGAGAGTATCACAACACATACGCAAACTTTACCCTAAGTGTAAACAATGCTGATTACGGCGATTACGTTCATGCGCGTGCTTTCCCCCCTAATGTAAACAATGGCGATTACGTTCTTGTGTACTCTCCAAAATGGCAGAAGACGTAACTCGGGGGAGAAGCATTGTTTTTGTTTTCTTTGCACACAAAAAAGTATTCTCGTAGCTTCGCCAAATTGAAGTTTTTTTCAGCAGATGTCACATGGACTGTTTTACCGATGTCATTGCTACGTTTCTGTCTGGGAACATTTTAGTTGTGTTGCTGTCTATGGGAGGGTCAGAGAGCTCAGATTTCATCAAAAATATCTTAATTTGTGTTCCGAAGATGAATGATCGTCATACGGGTTTTGAACGACATGAGGGTAAGTAATGACAGAATGTTTACATTCTTTGGGATGACTAAACTTTAACAGAACATAAATGCCACAACGCTGAAAATACACTAAACTGCATTTAAAATTAAAACAAAATATAAAAATATCTCAAAATTCAAAATATGAATATAAACTGCTAAAATCACACAGACTCAAACCCCTTTTTAGTTGTGATAGTGTTTCAATCCACATCACAGTCACACTGATGTGTTTAGGAAGACAAACAATTTGAATATAATAATAATACTAATTGTAATATTGTAATACAGTATTGTATACATCTTTATGTATACATAATTATTGTAATACATCTACACTGTAAAATAAAGTGAATATTCCATGATTTATTTTTAAAGTGAACCTGGTATGTTTCATTCCTAAATGAATTTTAAGCACATGGAGTTTGCCGTATTTACTGTGAATCGAGTTGCTTTGAGATGCTAAAAGCACCGGATCATGAGCTGCTCATGTGTAAATGAACACAGTGATGCGCTTCGATCTGAAACACCCAACAGGCTAAATACTTGTTTAATTCAGTCTCAGTCTTTTGAGATTTGAAAAGCGTACTGAGCCATATTGTAATTTCAATTTTAGTTCTTTTGACTGATCCGTTACCCCCCCCAAAAAAATGCCACAAAACACAATGTTAGATGTTTGCTCTTGTACACAGAGTTTCGCAGCACAAAAGAAACTCACTCAGATTCCTTTACATTTATTTCACAGCCTTCAATATTAATCACGTTGACTTTTAACATCTGACAGGATCAATGTGCTCACACACCTCGCCAAATGACATTTTTCTCTTACGGACAGTCTCATAAACAAATGAATTAGATTTCAAACAGCAATAGAAAATAGATTTTTAATTCTGTCTGCTATATGTCCTCCCGTCCTCCGTTTATCCTTCTTTTCCCTCCTCTCGTTTCTTTCTCTCTCTCCCTCTTTATCCTGGCCAGCGGATGGGTTTTGCATCTGTCAGCAGAATTTGGCGGCAGCTGGACAGAGAGGATGCTGGGATATGTGAAGGTGACTAGAGCGAGTTGTCATCCATCACTGAGGTTTCCTTTAAGCTCATCCATAATAGAGCCCCTCAATCAAGCTCCCCTTCACACAGGAGATGTGTCCGAGCATGTGTGTGGGACGCTGCGGTCAAGGTTACTCTTTTCTTTCGGTTATTTACTCTTCCACCACCCAGCGTAGTTGACGACTTTATAGGACGCGAAGTGTGTGTGTTATATTGGTGATCATAAGCGATGTGTTGTATATTGGCTCGTCCAGTCCTTGAGGACACTGACAGGAGTGGTTATCATGAAACGGTGGACCTGCTCGTTTCTGTGTGGTAAATCTGATGCTGTAAACATTACGGCTACTTTTATCAACACAGACCGGCTTGACACCTCCAAAAGCATGGCTATAAATTTATGGTGTGTGTGTGTGTGTGTGTGTGTGTGTGTGTGTGTGTGTGTGTGTATGCGTATGTTTTGGTAGGAAGCTTACAAAAGGATATGACACATCTAAAGATGCTGTCAGCTGCACGTAGCTGCTGCTTTCATATAACGTGCTGGTGCAGATAAACCAACATTCATACTGGCAGGTTTTTCAAACCAATTTGGTTGTGGTTTGTCTAGTTTCGGTTGCTCCATCCGTCATGGTGATTGTAGGTGATGTGCAGGCCCGTACAGAAGCTCTGCAAATTTCCACAGAATTCGGACGCCCATCATTCACTCGTTGACAATATACCCCACCTTGTTTGTGTTTTATTAATATTTTGAAAATAAGGTTAAGTTTGATACATGCATTTAAGGTTATTAAGATATTTGAATGTTAATATATGCTTAATAATTAATAGTATCAAAATAAAAATGTGTATTTTAATTATTAACATGAAGTATCTGTTAAATGGAATATTGATTTAATGAATATGTAATATTTACGATTTAATTTGGTTTATATGCATAATTATTTACCCCAAAATGTTTTAAATATAATAGAGTATAAAATAATTGTAATTATGATATATTAAGTTAAATCATTTTGAATTAATTATTTATGTGGTTTATTTTTACATTTTCCCCACCCGGGTTGTTTATTAAATATTTGCTCATATAGATAGGAATATTAATAATAATAATTCCTATGTACCAAAAATAATGTTACAAGTCATAATGTATACTCATCAATCAAAAGTACATTTTTGTATAAATATTAACATATATAGAAGGATATGATTGTATTTATAATTTAATTAATGTATCTAGAGTAATCATTATATTACGTTTAGATTATTAGATTTAATAGCACTTATAAAAATATAAAGTTTTATAATTTAATATTAAACTATGTATTATGATTATATGATAGTTGATATCTATTTATATGTAATAATGTGTAATATTATTTTTTTTTAGTTTTTATAAGTGAATATAATTGGTAGAAAATAGGCTATAGAGTTTAAAGGGGGCATAATATGTGTTAAATAAATAAATAAATAAATAAAAACCAAAAAAAAAAAAATAAAAAAAAAAAAAAAAAAAGAAAAAAAAAAAAAAAAAAAAAAATTGAAATAAATAATCAAAAAGATAAAAAAAAAATATAAAACAAAAATGAAAAAAAAAAAAATATCAAAATAAAAACATAAAAAAATAATAATAAAAAAAACAAGCTAAAAAATAGAATCAAATAAAATAAAATATCAAAAATATAAAAAAAAAATAAAAAAAAAATAAATAAAAAAATAAAAAAAAAAAAAAAAAATAAAAAAAATAATAAAATAAACTGAATAATAAAGAAATAAACATAAATAAAATATATAAAAGATGATGCAATTTCAATTTTTCTTTCTCTTTGGAGTGTTACAAACTCGGTATAAAGCGACTGTAAAGGTTGCAAAGAGCTAAAGTCCAAAGCCAAAGAGATATTCTGTTCAAAAGTTACGTGTCAACCACGCCTACTAAACGGCTCATTCTAAAACAACCCAAGTCTAGCCGATGTGGGAAGATTGCCATAACCGGGGGGGTGCCAAATGTTCACGCAAAGAAAGAAGGCATAACTTTAAATCTCGCTGTAGTATTGTTGTTGCTGCAGCCATGTCATGAAGACGCTGCGTGCTTCGTTGTGAAAGCGAAACTACATTGTTTGGCCTTCCAAAAGAAGACGATATCCGCTTCGTCATGCCTAGAGCTTGATCCGTGCTGGTCATGAGGAAATACATCAAACTTCGCGCTGTGAATCGCCGGATCAGCTTTCACCGTGAACGAAGCGGAGTCCAGCCCCGGGGTCGTCAAATGTGGTTGTCTCAAGCCCACCGGCCTCCGCTCACTCTAAGCCACCGGCCGTTCCTCACTCTAGCCCACCGGCCTCCGCTCACTCAAGCCCGCTGTGTGTGAAGCTGTGTGTTTCGTTGTGAAAGCGAAGCTACTTTGTTGGGCCTTCCAAAAGAGGACACGACTAGAAATCAGTGGTAAGTTGTATTTACTAGAGATCGACGATATATCGATTATCCATATTTCCCGATATTTAAGCATTTTAAAATGATTGGATATCAGTTTTGTAATATCGTATTGAGAATTGCGCGGAGGATCAACATTGCAGCGCGTCTGAGAGGAAACAAGACAACCACAACGTGCACAGGTACTTGATTTACTGTAGTAAGTATGGACTTACTGCACTCAGCAATTTATTTTATTAGAACACATTAAAAAATATCGGTTCGGCATAAAAATTGTTTTATAAAAATATTCTTTTTGTTTATTGCATTTTTTAGGTTATCGGGAACATAAACATGCAAATAATTGGTATCGTATGGGTTATAAAATATCAATATCGGTCGATCACTAGTATCTACAACACTGTTGCAGAACAGTTCAACCAAATATTCAGATGTGAGCAGTGCATTTTATAGAGGACTGTTTACTGATCCTGGTAGAATAGACTACAATGCCGACTGTTCTGACACACAGACTGTAAGTACGTTTTCATATTAAAAGGATTTGCCACTGACGATTCAAAAACGAGTTTACAGTGTAGAGTAGACGCGTTGTTGCCTTTCTGCGATCACAAATGCAGACATGGTTTTAGGTTTACGCATAAAAAGACAGTATAAGTCATTATAATCTGACTTATGTCCCCACTGGATGCAACAAATGTCTCGTTTATAATGGGTTTTAATGTTTTTGTCTCGTCACTCCGGCATCACAGTATGGTAGGGGCGTAACATTTCCGTCACACGTGTAAGGAATTTAACTCATTTAAATTTGATAAGGAAATTAATCATTAATTTTATTTCTAGCTCAGGTTTTGAGAGGAATCGAATCTAAAAAAATTCGAGGTCCCCTGATTAAACATTTATTCCAATTTGATAGTTTACACTTTAAATCAACGGTCGTCCAGTGACCTGTTGACCTCAGTATATTTTAACAATTTTAATATTTGTATTTTCTTGGCCACGGGTTAATACGTTCTTTGATAAGTAAGCTACGAGCTAGGTAGCATGATCTTGGCAAGGTTTGACTGTAAAATTATACGACATCAGACAATGATTCTTTATAAATGAAACACAAATTTATTGGCTATTCTAGGTTACATTAAAACTAAGCTAAAACACACATACATACAGTTCGGAAGAATGAGAGTTAAGGGGGTTGTATGAAGTTCCAAAGTTCTAACTCGTTTCCACAAGTGGTTTTAAATTCAACCCGAGAGAATCACAAAGCAGAGATTTATCTTACGTTTACTGCTTAATTATCAATTCAGCACCGATTTCAGCAGATAGGAGCTTTGTTTGTACCTGCGTTTTGCTGAAATCGGAGAATTTCTTCGTGGCTGTGGTGGGAATTCCGTTGCTGATTGGTTACTGAGGTGACGTTTGGGTGACGTCCTTTTGGGGAAGCCTTCCGTGGTGATTGGAGGTTGCCTTTTGATGTAGGAGCTTCGAAAGTCGGTTGCCTTGAGCACGGAGAGTGATGTTCGTTGTTCCAATCAGATGGTGGCTGTGGGGCTTAGCCTTTTTTCATGCACAAGTCACATGCTCCCGTGGGCGTATTCCTGCAAGTTTTAATAACTTCTTATAAAGTGTCGTACAACACACACTGTTCAAAATAACACATTTTCATTCATACCAAGGTTATTTAAATATCATGACCATTCCCACAAGCCCAAACTTCGCATATCTGGCATACACAGAGTACCTTTAATCACTTTATCTATAAAAAGGGGTTATAAAACATTGATTCAACTTCATAGGTTACAATAAACACATCAAACAGAATGCCTATTATTTGGGAGTATATTGCTCCGATACTTTAAATTATTTTAAATGATTGTCTTCAACGGTACACGCATGTTGCGTTTCCTCTTCTCATAAAGGAAGGGAGGGGGAATTTCCTGAGGTCCATACACGTCACGCAGTGGTTTGCTGAGTTTGATTTAATCACATTATCACTGTTCTTTAGGTCCGTTGTTCTGCAAGCCTGAGGGTGTGATTAAATTACTCGTCCTCTTCCTTTGGATGTAGTGTCATTAGGGATCACGAAGACAGTCACGAGGGTATCGTAAGTTGTAGTCCGGATACAAAAGATCTCGGGTTTATATATGATTAGATGGTTCGTCATCTAGGATGGAGTTGTTTCGTGGCATATCAGTGTCCGGTTCATGAAAGGAAATCTCCGTCACACGATTGGGGTATTCGGCCAATCACAATGCACTGTATAGTTGGCCAATCAGAGCACACCTCGTTTTTCATACCGATGAGCTTTGTAAAAATCGATGGTTTCAGAAAGGCGGGGCATAGAGGAGAAACAATAATGTACAGTATGTGGAAAATAATGTGTTCTTGAACCTTAAACCGCATAAACACATTTCATTACACCAAATACACAAAATAATGTTCTTTTTAGCAACATCATATGACCCCTTTAATATTATGTTAAATAATAAAAATATCAATTAAGTTACATAATTTGATACTGTTTTTAACTGTTAATATGAATATATAGTTTTATTTTCAGGTGTATTTAATGGATTTTACCATAGTTATTTCCATTTCCTTGAATTCTGCAGATTTTTTTCTGCAAATCAAAACAAAAAATGTGTTGATTTGGCCTGGTGTTTTTGTGTTAGTATGTATTAACAATGTTAAAGCACTCAGAATTGAGCAGTGAAAACATTACCAGTCCACAAACGGAGCTTTGAGGTACTTCAGAATTCAGAATATGAAAGGATGCCATTTTTCTTTGCACATTTCAGTTTAATTCCATTGCACTATTTTTAGCTTTTATAACAACTCTCATTACTCTATGAAAAAACTCCAGTGTTGGGTTGTAGATGGAATCCATAGCTCTGAGGGATTACTGGTGTTGAAGACCGAGCCACAGCCAACAAATAAATTGCAGGCAGAAATGTCATCCCTGTCCAGGTGTTCAGGAGTGCCATGTAGAGCCAGAAAACTGCCATCAGCCGCCGATCTGTTCTGCTGTCACACAAGCTAGAGAGAATCCAGAGAGTCAGGAGTAATGCATTGAGACGTCACACTCGTCATATCGATGGCAGCCGGTGTCACAGGACACAATTCAGGCATGACGCTTGGCCTTTCTTTTCTTTGGACCATTACAGTGATATTGTTGAAGCAAACTAGTGTAAATCAGGGATGCACCATTAGAGACATTTTTGCTGATATGATTGCAGTTGATTATTTTTGATATGGCTGAGAACTGATATGGTCAGTATTATACACTACCGTTCAAAAGTTTGGGGTTGGAAAGATTTTTTTTAAAGAAATAGCAAGGATACATTAAACTGATCAAAAGTGACAGTAAAGACATTTATAATGATAGAAAGTATTTATTTTTCAAATAAAATGTTCTTTTGAACTTTCTATTCATCAAAGGATCCTGAAATAAGTCTGGAGTAATGATGCTGAAAATTCAGCTTTGCATCACAGGAATAAATTGCATTTAAAAATATATTCAAAGAGAAAACAATTGTTTTAAATTGTAATAATATTTCAAATATAATGTTTTATGTATTTTTATCAATTTTGGATACATTTTATATACTAAACCAATATAGTTGATTCCAGTATAGTTGTGCAACCTTAGTTTTATATTGATAATTAAAGCTCTAATTATGGCTCATAACATTATGGTGATAAATGTCTCGGGAGTGGTTTTACAGAGCTGACAGTACGGTCACTTGCTGGACCAGTTGTTTTGTTGCTGCATCTTTGTTGATGGGTTTTTATCCGCTGCCAACTTGTTGTGTATTGTGATGTTTTAAATGTCACCAAGGTAATGTTATCTATAAGTTTTGTTTGAAATTTCCAGGATGATTTGTGATAGTCTTGGAAACCTTTGTTGGAATGGGTTAGAAATTATAAACAAGTCAGTAATGAGCATTTATAGAAGCAAATTTAAATCCAAGTTCACGATGTCTTGGAGTTATAATTTAGTTAAAGAGCATTTAATGTTTAATTAAAAATATATATACATTTTTTAAGCTAAGGCAAGCAATCATTATCACTGTTGCTCATGATTTATGATTTACACAAAACCCTGACCTAATTATTTATCTTTGGCACGTAATTCCTCCCACATTGTTTGTGCAGCCACCTAGCAACCACTCAGAACACCTTACCAACCACAACGCACTGACCCTAGCATTGTGATGGTAACTTTAGCACAGATGCGTTGTAGAAACACTCATATCTTCTTCAGAAAAAGTACAAAACTAGCTCTGTTTCCATTCTGCTTACATTATAAATTACCTAAGACAGCATTAAGAGCATCGCAGCATTACTCTAACATTATATAGGAGTTTTACTAAGGTTTCCCTAATGTGTTTATTATGTTTATGCCTCTCTATCATCTTCATCTGTGTCTCAGAGATTTTGCATTAAGATGAAAAGTTAAAAGGTAGCTTATTAAGAGGAGGAAATGGGCTGATGGTGGCTCTTTATGCACTGCTTTTTTTTCATTTTCTTGTCTGTCTGTGTGCAAATAGGTGTTTTTGTATGTTTTATGTGAACACTGACATTTTACACGTGTTTTATGTCTTAAAGTTTTGATTAATTGCCAAAATAATGACTGTTTTATACAGGTTTCCTCTCATTTTCCATTGGTTAGACAAAAAAGGATTAGTTTTGATTAATTGTCAAAATAATGACTGTTGTCATACAGGTTTCCTTACATTTTCCATTGGTCAGACCAAAAAAAAAGGTTGTTTTTATTAATTGCCAAAATAATGACAATACATATTTTAATAAACATATTTTATATATGTTTCCTTTCATTTTCCATTTGTCAGACAAAAAAGAATTCGATCAACATGTTTAAGAATAATGCAACACAACTATAGTCTTAATTATTACTTACCACCACAAATTATCCAGAAGACACTTAACATAATGACTAAATATATTTTGATACATATTGTTCTTTCCATTTCTAGTCCGTTTTTTGTTAACTGCATGTGTTCTCTTCTCCATCTTTGTGTATTTCTTGCTTGTCAGTTTGATGCCGTTTCTTGGCCTGTACGTGTCTCCCTGCAGGCGAGTTCTCCCGTGTTTGTGCCGGAAACCTCCCATGAGCTGCTCCACAGGATGACGGGTAAAGGTCTGTCAGCCCAGTACCGCTTCACCCGGCAGCCCTGTATCTATGGCAACAGCATGGTATCCCTGCAGCTGACGCTAAGCAACAGTACTGACCAAGCCCTGGAGAACATCCACATCTCTGAGAAGAGCTCCACCGGACAAAACATCCACCGCTTTAATGCTATCGGTGAGCTTAACACGTCAATAAATGGAGTTTAACAGGATTAGTTGTGAATGTGTAATGCAAAGGGGTCATAGCATGAAGAACAGGTTTTTCTTGCTGTTGCTTGCTTCTGAAAGATGTTTGAATTGTGAAATTGGCACAACTGTGAGCACATTAAAATATGAACAGCCATGTTTATCAATATCAACACCTATTTGGCAACTACTACTTATTTACCTTCACATTTATTTATTTTTAATTCCTTTTAATCATAGTTGTTGTTTTTACTTTGGGTATACTTATTGTTTTATTGGGCAGTAATTTTTTATATTTATTTTAATTATAGTTGTTTTTACATTGGGTGTTTATTTATTTACATTGGGTATTGTATGTATTTGTTTGTTTTAATTGTTTAATTAATTAAGTTTAATTAATTTTTTTACATCAAGTATGTATTTATTTATTTATTTTAAATATAGTTGTTTTTGTTATAATAAGTGTTTAGTGATTTGTTTTAATTGTTGTTGTTTTTTTACATTAAGCTCATTTATTTATTTCAATTATAATTGTTGTTGTACATTATTATTATTATTTCATACTTTGGTGTTAATATTATCATTTATTTATTTATTTGTTTATTTATACATGCATACATACATACATTGGTTATTTCTTCTTATTATTAATTTTACTCATCCAGTCAGGGATTTTGCCATCCTATTTTCACCCTGTAGTTGAAGTTTTCTTTCTCTGATTGTCATGTAAACTTCAAATCAGTTAAAATTATTTTGTAAAATTCAAGAAGGTCACCCAATTATTTTGAAAGTGTTTAATAATATAGAATACAGCTGTTTTAGACATTCATAAATATTAGTTATTAATCAGACTGTCCAGCTGAGACTTCTCCAGCACACACACTTTCACATTCTCCCTCCTTCAGCCTGTATTAATGCAGCTGATATGATTTCAGCCTGTGTATCGATTAGCAGAGATCCTCTCATCAGACACGCAGCTCACAGTGGTGCACAACACAAACACACACTCGCATTCCCTATGTTTTCTCTCTGTCTGTTTTTCTCTTTCTCGGTCACAAAACAGTTTTAGTCATTCACAGGACAGGTTTGGGTTTTATTGCATTAAATTGAACCATGCTTGTGTTGTTAAAGCATCACAAAGATGAATTTCATGGCTGGAAGGGAGAAGAATAGATCAAGCTTTTTTTTAGACTGTGCTGCACATTCAGAGTTCAGCACTTTCTCTCTTGTTTTTCCCCTTCCATCATTCCTTCTTTCCTTTCTACCTTTCATTTATCCTTCCTTCCTTTCTTCTTTCATTTCGCTCTTTCTTGCCTACTTCCTTTATTCCATTATTTCTTCCTTTCAGTTTTCCTTACTTTCTTCCCTCTGACCTTCTTTACTTTCTTCCTTCTGGTCTTCCCTACTTTCTTCCTTAACTTCCTTAAGTTTTCTCCTTTATTCATTCTTTCCTACTTTTCTACCTTCCCTCCTTCTTTTCTTTTTTTCTTGCTTTATTCTGTTATCTCTTCATTTCATTCTTCGGCCTTCCTCCTAACTGTCTTCCTTCTGGCCTTCCATCCTTTCTTGCTTCTTTCCATCTTTACTTCCTTCAGTTTGTCCTTCCTTCCTTTATTTCCTTTTCTCATGTTTTCTTCCTTCCATTCTTTCAGCCCTCCTTACTGTCTTTCTTCTGTCTCTCTTTACTTCTTTCTGTTCCATTTCTCTATTTGTCCTATCCTGACTTCTTTCCATCCTTCATTCCTTTCTTTCTTCCGTCCTTCCTTATTTACTTCCTTTAGTTCAACTTTCATACTTTCTGTCCATCCTTACTTCAGCTTTCTTTCCTTCCTTTGATGTTGCTTTGAATTTTGCATCTTTCTCTATAGAATTAGATTGATCTTTCTGTTTTGATTGTTCACACAACATGCTGACACATCTTTCTCTCTTCAGAGCGTTTGGAGCCGCAGGCGTCAGTAACAGTGTCCATGGGCGTAGACTTCAATGACTCTACACAAACTGCAAACTTCCAGCTGTGGTAACTGTTCACTGCATACTGTATATCATATACAGCAAACATTGTTAAGAGGAGCCAGAATCATTAAGTCCCTTACAATTTTCATGTTTACCTCGAGTCATTATGGTTTAGTAGCACTACAACCCTTAGATCAGGTCACTCTGACACATCGAAGAACTAGGCACGATGGTGTTCGCTTTCCTCAAAAAACAACATTCAGCAAAAACATTAATACACACTCACAATGCGTGCACGTTATGATAGTGCTAACATGTCATTATACAGATTAAATTAATATTGTTCATTATCCTTACACTGGGCGAAATAAGACAAAATTAATTGTTCCCCTTTTCAATACGTTTCCGAATCATGTGAATGGTAATAATATGCATAAATTTTTTTTAATAATCTAATTTAGAGTGATTACACTTCTTCACAAAGCTTGTAATTGTTTTTTCTTTTTTCGATTACACCGGAGGCTTTTGTGATCGATACAGTGAAATAGCCAGGCGTGAATAACATCACCATAAACAGCCGAGCTGAAGAGAGGGAGTGAGCAGGCGACTGGTAGATTATGTGTGCTAATGGAGCCAATGTGAGTTCAATGACATGGAGATGAGTGGGCGCAGGTCAGGCCTGCACACGTGTCTGTGGCCCTGGATGAAAGCCGAGCTCATGGAGTTGGTTTAAGGAGGGATTCGGCCCCTCTCTATTGCGTCTACATCAAGAGATTATGCCATATTAGAAAGAAATACCTGGATTTACTTTGCACGTTGATCCCTAGCCCGATTGTTTGGTCTCTGAATCTTTTTCAAGCCTGTTTCCCCTCATCGCCTGATCTCCATGGTGCCCCTGTTCTCCCACTCCTGGATTCACTCCTTATTGGCTTCCTATTTCCCAGTATGCCGCTCTTCATGATGGGACTTTAATGTCAGATTTCAGTCTTTATCGGAGTACCTGACAGTCATCTTTCCTATGGCAGGCCACAAACAGTGATGATGCTAATCAATACAAATATGAAAATAGAAATGACTCTCGTCCTTCTCTTTCCCTCTGTCTTTCTCTCCGTCTTTCATCTCTCTCTGTTGGTGGATCAGTGATGATTGATCCAGTGGGATGGTTATAACAGTTCTGTTTCTCAGCTAATTGGCTACTTACAAAGTAAATTGGCAAACCTGACAATCAATAACTTTATTCTTTTACTCTTTTGGGATGAGAGGAGGGTCCGAAAACAAAATAGATTGTGTTTCAGTGTTTCTCTGATGTAAAATGTTTTTACTTGTTTAAAAACTGTGAAGCACTGTTACAACTTCCCTGAAATGTTTTACGGCTTTATCACATCAGTTCTTTAGTTAACATGACATCAGAATTGACCCTATTTACTTTCTTTGTACATATTCCTGGTCTTTTTTCTCACTCAGAAATTTAAAAATATATCACATTACTGAGCTGAAGAAGGCATTACTTAAGTAGACATAAAATGTTGTATTGTAGCAAATTTAATAGATGTACTACCATTCAAAAATTTGGGGTTAGATATTTTAATGTTTTTAGAATTATCTTATGCTCACCAAGGCTGCATTTATTTGAGGAAAAATACAGTAAAAACAGTAAAAATTTTGTAATATTATGCAGTTTAAAATAAATGTGTTCTATTTGAATATATTTTAAAATATAACTTATTCATATGATGGCAAAGCTGAATTTTCAGCATCATTACTCCAGTCTTCAGTGTCACATGATCCTTTAGAAATCATTCTAATATGCTGATTTGCTGCTCAAGACAAACTTCATTATTATCAATGTTTCTGCATCCTTGCTGAATAAAAGTATTCATTTATTTCTTAAATTCTTTTGCTAAGCACAAACTTTTGACCAGTAGAGTATATTTAGAAGAGAAACAGAAAAAGAGGGACAGGTGTGTGATGATCTTATGGTGCTGTTCTTTCTTCTTTCAGTACTAAGGAAGATGAATTCAGCGTGTCCATACCACCTGCGTAATCACGAGCTGCTGCTGCCCATCACAATGAGTGAAGCAGACTTCACCAAAGAGCAGGGTAATACAAACACCTCTTAGCACTTACACAACACAATACTGATGCTGTAAACACTAAGAAATAACACTTAAAGACCTAAAAAATACAACACTTGTCTCATTTTCAAAAACATCTACACACGACTCTCAAAAACCTCAAGAACACAGGGCTGGGTGATTTTATATGAAAGCCATTTTAAGCCTAAGCTATGAAATAGTCTGAGGAATCATCATTTTCCCACTAAACTGATTCAAAATGTTGAAAAAACACTCAAAATCTAGAGAAGTTTTTTTTTTTAGTCAGTGAACACAAAGAAGAATACCTATTTTTAATGCACATAGTGCATTGAAAAATGCCAGAGTTGTGAACTGATACAAACTAAGTTTTGAATCAGAGTTTTGAACCAGTTTACTGAATCAGACAGTTTGATTCACTGAAATTTATTGAACTTACAAACTCAAAAGATGATCATAGACAATATTAAAACACTTAGTTCTCTACAGTGTCATGCAAGTTGTGAAGCAAGCAAGGATGGATAATGAAGCTAGTTTAATGATAATCTTTAGAAAACTTGATGGGCAAATAAAAAAAGAGTAATTGTGAAATTGTTAATTTGATATTAATTTTCTTAATTTATCATTAAAATTCAATGTATTGCCCAGCCTAACCAGTGCGTCCTAGAAAAACTAATGTGCATGTGATCTGTTAACATAGTCACACATACATACACTCCAGAGCTGACCACTCTTTTTTTCACCACTTTGAATGTGTGCGATATTTAGTTGATGAACAAGCTGAGTGCTGGTGACCGGCATGAACTGTTGAAAAACTCTTTACATTTAAATGTGGTTATTTAAACGCGCACAAAATATCTCATGAAATACTGTCCCTGATCTTCGAGCTGCCCCTGTGAAGATAACTGCTGATGCAGAAATCTTAGAAAGGCAAATCTGACACACATAATATACTTCACATGTGCACCGCTAGTGTCTCCGCTGGAGGCCGACACAAGTTGTCCAAGGAGAATTAGACCGGATGTGTCTGACCTGTTCTCCACAGGACCCTGGGGGTCCTAAGTGTTTAAGCACTGTTTTGCGAGAAACTGATTGATATGAACAATTTTTTTTTTACATCTGCTCTCTTATGAACACACTGTTTATTTTATTTATTTTTTACACCTGCTGTCTTAGCTGTCAACCTTGTCCTAAGCCAATGTTTATTTTTTATTTTTCAAAATGCCTTTTACTGTCTGTCTAAAATCGCATATTTTCCATACCTCTTCTGAATTAGTGTTAATTTTGTCAGACATTTTTAATTTAGTCTTAGTCTTTAAAATTAATTTTAGCCTTAGTCCTGGTGTCAAATGTACTTTTTAGTTACTATCATATTTAGTCTCATATACTCATACACATGGTTTATTTTACCTCATCTAGTGTACAGATTTATTATAGGCTATTTAATATATAAATTAATATCAAAGACTTAGATATGCACTCTCTCTGTTTACATTATGAAAACTGGCAAAAACAAACAAAAAATATTTTAACACTAAAATTCCTAATAGGAATTCCAATAATTCCAAATTGCAATGTTTCTCTATTAAAACAACAGTGTTAAGGAAAGTTCATTTATTCAGCACCACAATCGCAAGCAAAGTATCGAGATACATTGAAGAACACAGACTGGCTGAATGACCTTATCATTTGAGCTGAACATCTCACATGGAGATCTTTTTCAGATCATCGTCGGCGCTTCCGCAATGAAGAATGAGCGCATGTGCATGGTTGCCAGATTGCAAAAAATAAGCAAAACACCAGGCAGAAAATGCATCTTTTTAACAGAGAAGCTCTGATTTGTGGATTTGAACTCTTGATATCTGGCAACCGCACACATGAAAGCTTGTTTAGTAGAGGCGTATACAGTAATTACTTTGGGACTGTTTAAAAGTTATACTATAAGTATGAATCAAGTTATTATACAGTTAGTGAAACAAAACCATAAAGGAACCACTATTTTTTTTTTATTAAAAATTAAATGTACGTTGAAATAAAAAAGTCACTTATTTTATCTCAGCTAGTTGCCAAGGCAGCATTTCTTATTTTCATTTAGTTTAACTCGATGTACTAAAATAACTAAACTAATTTATAAAAACAATGTAGACATTTTAAAACTAATAAAAGTAACACAAATTTAATTAAAAATTACAAAAGCACGCAACAAAGTTCTAAAACTTTTAAATAAAAATGCTAACAGAAAATATCAAAATAAAAACTAGTTCAAAACAGTAGAAACGATAATAGTATCTCGATCATATGAAAAAAAAAAATACTGGTATGAATGTGTGTAGTAAGAATAAGTCTGGATGTACTACATTTGCAATATTGTCTTGTGTCCTTTTATTCCTATTATATACACAGTAAAAAACGATTTTTCGAAGTTTTACATAAAACACAGATTATTGGAGTATATCACTTTTTGAGTGAGAATTGTTTCTACACCAAGTTTTTTTCAGTGTAGTAGGGGGAAGTATGTGATTTTGGACGCAGTCAGTGTCTCAACCAATCATATCAATTTGGGACGGAGCTATCTATTTGTCTGACCAATGACAGACAGGAAACCTGCTTGAAACAGTCATTTTTGAGTTTTTGTGTTTTGTTAGTGACACAGAAATGCTCAGTTCACCTTTAAATTCCTGATCAAACTCCTGTTCCCCCTTCATTTGCGCAACAAACCGTTTCAGCTGATAAAACCAAACACAAGCATGGGAAAACCAAATAAATGGAAGCCAAGAAGAGAAAAGCTTGGTTTAACGTGCATCTGGCTTGTTCGGATGCCTTTCGGGAACGCACACACACACACACATCCACCTGGCCCGTTCAAATACCTTTCTCTGCTTTAGGGCCCAACATTAGGCTGACATAATGAAGCAGACGCTCTGCGAAAGAAACGGCGGGTTTGATTTTTCATTTACACTCAATGGATTCCTGCCTTGTCTTTTTAGAGAGCTGCCTTTACCTTCACTCAGGACGACACGCGTGCGCGCACATTTTAATGAGCGAAGAGAGTGCTTCCCGCCTCACTATTTACAGATGAGGAACAGGAAGTAAGGCACTTTTTATAGCCAATCATTTATTCTTAATTGGTTGCTGTGGCAAAGGCTTTTAGCATAAGCCGCGCTATATTCATTTACTCCACATTTTCTCTACAATAGAGCCTAATGGACAGATTTAAGACTTTAAATGAGCACTCTCAAAACCTTGCCCCCTAAACGAGAGAGAGTACGCGTGTGTGTGTCTCTGTGTGTTTGCACGTATCACTGTGTGCACTCTCACATTCGTGCCGTTTGAAATCCATGCTGAAGTGGGCCGTAGTTTGTGCCTTTTGGAAAGAAAAGCACCCAGTCTGTCTGTGTTTTTTAAGTGAAACACAACATTTTCATTTAGTCCAGTTTGCACACATTAAGCCATATTGTCTGCGCGTGTTTCCCTGAAGAAGCTTGTTAAGGAGCAGCGGCGTGCTGCTTTTATGTGCTTGTTACCGTTCGACAAGGCTTATTCACACCATCTCTGGCTAATGTCCTGCACGGCCTCCGTGTTTCTCCGCTCGTTTTAGTCTTAATCAAGTGTAGTGGTCCAACAAGGCCCACAAATATCACATGCTCTTACCGAAAGCCGAGATTTTTTTGACTCCCAGTACCTTTCTTTGTGCGCTCGTCAAATGTTAAATATGAAAGAAAGGGCACGTATACATGCTAGGTTTGTCTTTCCACGAGTAAGAGGCACACTTTCCTAAAAGCTGTATGCAGAACAGATGTTTCTGGTGTTCCTTTCAGTTTAAGTTTGTTTATTTTAAGATTTTAAAAGGGATAGTTCATTCAAAAATGAAAATGCATTCACTAAAGTCTAAATTAAATGTGCTAATCTCTCTCCTTTGTACCTTCTGAAATCTTTTTACTTCTAGCTCTTTTTACAGTAGTTTTATGAACCTTTTTTGTCATTATTTTTTAGCATGACAGTCCGTATATACGTATTGTTGTTCAAAAGTTTGTGGTCAGTAGAAATTAATAACTTTATTCAACAAGGATGCACACAGTTTTCACAAAAATATTAAACTTTTCTAACTAATTTACATAGATAAGAAATGTTTATAGAGCAGCAAATCAGCATATTAGAATGATCTCTGAAGGATCATAAGACACTACAAACTGGAGTAATGACTAAATAATATTTCATAATATTACTGTTTTAACTGTATTTTTTGTTGCTGTGCTAGACTTTTGAAAACAAAAAAAAAAAAACTTACAGACCCCACTCTTTTGAACAATGTGATAATATAAATTAATTTGTGGCTCATGTGGCTCGTCTGCGTTTGAATCCAATTTGAGCTCCCAGAACAATTTACATAAAATAATAATAAAAGAAATACAATAAGGTGCAAATTGGTGATTTTTCAACTGTGTAATGAATACCTCTGTAGAGTGTAAAACTAATGTTTATTTCTGTGCTCAGGTAAACTGGTAGGCATGAACGAGTCTTCGGCAACAATTACCATTATGCCGGAGAACGTCTCCAGCCAATCAGTAAACAGAAAGGTGGTGTCTGTCGCCAACCTAGGGGTTATTCCATCCGGTCAGGAGAACATATACAGGTAAAAATATAGCATATGTCCTGTTTCTTAGAAATAATTAGGTCTTTTACATTTTCAGTTTTACTGTTGTATTTTATCACTTTTTTCCCAGTGCCCTGTAGTTTTATATTTTAATAGCTGCTTCTTCTCTTCAGAAACTTAAATGTGTATTTATGTCTTACCTAGTTATACTTTGGGAACAGTTCTGCTGAAAAAAAAAAATGCCCCTAAAAGTTGTGTAAAACTGATAAAACGTACTTTTGGGAATGTCGTCAAAAGGAAAAGTGGTTCATAAGTAAAGTAAACAATGTTTTTATTCCTAAAATGCAGTTTGCAATGTTTTTAAAGGCCCTAATTAGCCATCGGGATTCATGTACTTGTATGTGTCTCCTGAACATTTATAAAGATCTATATTTTGCGGAGTAATTACCGTAGGACAAAGCTTTCTGTCCTTGTAAAGGACTATAGCGGCCAGAACTTTCATACACGCAGAAACACACACACACACACGCAGCCTTCTTGCTGACACACAGACAAACGTATTTGTCTCTGTCTCATATATGCACACAAACACAGTGACGTTTGGTCTGGACTTTGGGGCAGTCTCTGATGCAGGCTAATTTAATTATAAAATATGAGCGAATATGAAAGCACCCTTGAGAAGCATTAAAATCTTCCTCACAAGGACACACAGCACACAGGCTGAGTGGAAATCAATGCCTGCAGGTCTGTGGAAAAGGCCTATATTTCATTTAGAATACGCAATCGGGCAAATGAGAGCATGTCATCAATCACACGGCTGTTTCTTAACAGACATCCCGAAAAAAAACTCTCCTTTATCCTTCCTCTACAAACCTGAGACATTTACCCTCATAAACAAATTACTGAGATGTCCAGTGTGAGTTTTTACTAAGTTGTTTCTGTAAAGTTTAATAGTGGCATTTTTGTGATTTTATTCGGTTTGAAATATTTTTTGTAATGCAGTTTAGATTTTAACTGGTTCATGTAGTCAGGTGACAACAAATAAATATAATTAGATACACATTTCATTTGAGCGGTTTCTCAGTGTTAGGCTGTAAAATAGAGATTCTCTATGTCCCACAGTCCCAACTGGTGTCCTTTTTACCCAGAAATCTGTATTTAGGGCTGTATATTCCTTGATTATCTCATTTATGTGCAACTCCAACACCAACTAATTCAGTATATGGTTTCTATTTCCATGTTGGACACATTTTTAGTAGAATACTTTTGTTGTAGAGGCCTTCTCTAAGCCATTATTAACTATTTACGCACAAAGTCATGCACTTTCTGTATTAAATGGTGAATACTGATCTGGTAGAGCTAATTGACCCCAGTTCTTTAGTGGATTGTGGGTGTTTGTGAGTTATAGTTCTTCTGTTTGGCAGCAGGGGGCAGCACTGCTTCAGTGGGCGAATGCAAGAAATCCAGGGGAGCCGCTTCTAAATGGGCTTGGAAAACAGAGACTCTGTTCCTGTCCTTCTCTAGATCACAGAAGGAAAACATCCTGTCCTCTCTGTTACTAAACAGAGATCGAATGAATCACAGCTATTCTCACTGTTGTTGTTTTGTTTTGTTATTTTAGCAAGCAAAATCACAGCAGTCATAAGTAGTCATAACAGGGGACATATCACATATAAAAGGCTTTTTCTTGTGTATGTGTTTAATGTTAGTTGGTGGGTTAGCTCAACAACTAGTCAACTAATCAACCTTTTTATTGCACAGAAGTATCATAGTGTTAACGAAAAAAAAACAGAGTTGTAAAGATTATGCATGAGAATGGAACTATTGCTTCTTTAATAGGGCTGCTGCTTTTAACCAGCTATTTACTGACAACGCTGCTGAATTTTGCATTTATATATAACATTAATTTGATATTTTATTTAATTGTTAATACACACACACACACACATACAATTTATCAGTTAATATATGTATAATATTATGATTATCATTATTAACATGTTATTAACATGTTAATTATTAACATAATTAACATATTATTAACATGTTATTAACATATAAGATGTATTTGTAAATAAATACATATACAAAATATACAAAAATCTATACATACAGTATGTATTTATATAATATGTGTTCATTTGGACTAATAGTACTAGAGAACTATTGGTAGCTGATTAATAACATAAAATACATTTAGAACTTTGTAAGTGGTGAATGTGCAGTAAAGAACAACTTGATTATGATGAACAAATATTCAGATTATTATTTTTTGGCCAAACTATATTCAATTCAAGTTTATTTGTATAGCGCTTTTTACGATACAAATCGTTGCAAAGCAACTTTACAGAAAATTACCTTTCTACAATATTTAGTAGTAACTTATCAGTGGTGACTGTCAGTTTATGTACATACGCCAGAAATGTACGGAAAAATCAGTTAAAGACGTAATCAAACAGACGATGAACACTATTAACAGCAGTTATTATATAATGCAATCAAACTTATAGCAAAATGTGGTAGTTCTGTATGTTGTTTCAGGGTTATCAACATTGGTCCTCTTGAGGGGTTGGCATCACCTCTTCTCAGGTGTTTGGATCCAGACTGAAGCTTGGTAAATCCTGGCAGAAACCACGAGAAAAATAAGAGACATAATTAGCGTTTTAAGCTCTGTTCCAACCAAGTAAAATTAACTTTGTTTAACCCAAGCTAAGAATAATTAAGTGTGCATTGATTGGATATAACCCCAGTACAAGATTATGAGGATGCCCCCAATTGAATTTGACCTCCGCGTGGCCAAAGAGATGCTGAATCGTTAATCTACGCAAATTAAACAGAGAAGAGTGTGTCTGAACCCAGAAAAAAACACTTATCAGGAGGATATTCCCCCCCCAGAGTTTTGGAGCCAATTGCGAAAAAGCTCTACCTCCTTTAGTGCACTTTGCTATCCTAGGTACTACCAAACGTCCAGAGTTTTGCGACCTTAGGGAGCGTGATGGATTGTAGCGTGGTAGAAGACTAGTTAGGTATGCAGGAGTTAAACCATTAAGGGCCTTATAGGCAAGTAATAATATTTTGTAACTGTTACGGAATTTAATAGGTAGCCAGTGCAGAGACTGTATAATTGGCGTAATATTTTCATATTTTCTTGACCTGGTAAGGACAAAAGCCGCTGCATTTTGGACTACCTGTAGTTTGTTTATTGTAGATGCAGGACAACCAGCTAGCAGTGGATTACAATAGTCCTGTCTAGAGGTCATGAATGCATGAACTAGCTTTTCTGCATCAGAAACAGGTAACATGTTTCGTAACTTTGCAATGTTTCTAAGATGGAAGAATGCTGTTTTTGTAACATGGGAAATATGATTTTCAAAAGACAAGTTGCTGTCTAATATAACACTCAGTGAAGTAACAGCAAAAAACACAACACAAGATACATCCGTCTAGTTGCAAATTGTAATCCAAGAGATTCTGTGTACTGTTTTTTGGTCTAATAAGTAATATCTCTTTTTATCTGAATTTAATAGGAGAAAATAATTGGTCATCCATATCTTTTAAATTTTTAACACACTCTGTTAGCTTAGATAATTTAGAAGTTTCATCTGGTCTCGTTGAGATATATAGTTGAGTATCATCAGCATAACAGTGGAAACTAATCCCGTATTTTCTAATCATATTACCAAGGGGCAACATGTATATTGAAAATAGCAGAGGACCTAGAACAGATCCTTGTGGCACTCCATATTTTATTTGTGATAATTGAGATGACTCCCCATTTAAATAAACAAAGTGGTAGCGATCGGATAGGTAGGATCTAAACCATCTTAAAGCCGGCCCTTGAATACCTGTATAGTTTTGTAATCGATCTGCGAGTATGTCATGATCTATGGTGTCGAACGCCGCACTAAGATCAAGTAAAACTAGCATGACTCTATAGCTGGACAACAGGTAGATCAACATCTCCTTTAAAATGTGGATTGAGGTTCATCAAGGGTTTGGTTTTTTGGTTCCTTTTAGTACGTTCTTCACTTCTGTCTTCACTGAGTCATCGCATTGAGCTTTTGAGGAGCCTTGTGATATCTGTCTCCTGTCCTCCGCCCTACTACACTGTTTCATGTCCGTTTACATCATATTTCATGCATGCTCTTTAGTTTATGTGCTCTTTTCTCCTCTGTGTGTTAGTTAGTTAGCAGCTGTGTGAGTGGAATTTGTTTCAGAGAAGAGGAGAGAACCTTGTCCTTCATTTTGGAGAGGGACAGCTGGTCATCTGGTCACTCACATTAACCTCTATTAGTACAGAGGACTCTTAAAACAGACACACACCCTCACACACAAACATACTTGGCATGGACATTTGGCAATTGATGACTAAAACACTCTCTGCAGATTTGAGGACACAGAGGAACAAGATAGCAGAATAAGGCTTTAACATATGGTGCATCCAGTGCAAAACATTTGCTTTCATGACTACCTTCTGAATGCTGGCTTTTGCAGATACGTAAATAGGAAATTTAGTAATAGTGGTTAACCATTATGGCTCAGTGATGACCAGTGCCAATCCTATAGGACTAAGTAGCTTTTAAATCTGAAGGAAAAATGTCACCTCAAAATAGAAAATAAATATTCAGCATAAAGTATATAAAAGCCATTTTAGGAACCATTTAGTATTAGTTTTTATATATACAATTTTTTTTTTTTTAATGGACACGTGTTCAGGATAATTTCCCCCCAAAATTATGAGTAAATGCACTGTTCTTTTCTTTTTTTCTTTTTTTGAAAATTATATATTGCTATATTCATAATATTTTTAATACATGGTTTTGTATATATATAATATATATATGTGTTTATACTATTCAGTGCAATTTATGCGTATAATTATATAAGATATATATAATAATAGAGATATATATAATACTATATATGAATATATATAATAATATTATATATGTTTAATATAAATGTTTAATATAAATGTACTAAATAATGCTATTTTGTTTTTTTTCTAATGAATGTATTGATTTTTACCATAATTTTATTTATTTATTTTGTGACCTTCATCCATTTACATCAACACTTTTGCTAATCTGTGATGCGGACCCGCTATCAGTACAAATTTAATCCAATAAATTTGACCTGAGCAATGTTTCTTTCACTGTTAAGGTCCATCTGTGAAAGTGAATGATAACTGTTGCCTGTGAACAGGAATCTTACTAGTCCAGTCTTTAAGGTTGAATAAAGAGGCGACAGTCATTTAATCTCTCTCTCTCTGATTAGGAGCATGTGTGTGTGTGTGTGGCGTGTGATCGTCGTCGCGGTCCGGCACTTGGCAGCATGGGCTACTGCCTTTGCTTTTCTTCCCACAGCCTCAATTAATCCAGTTCAGAGAGGGGCCATGTGGTGACAAAGACCAGAATACCAAGGACCATTCGAGGCCTGAACCACCATTACAACACAACACACTAGTGAAAGCTGCTGGGGTGGTGAATGTTATTCGTGTTGAGAACAGAGGCGACTGATAGACAGAGTTAACCCGAATGACTGTCCAGTATCAGGACCTGCGCTGTAATTGTACGTGTTGTCTATAGGTGTATATGTAGCTAGAGACCACTAAAATCATGAAGTGGCCTTTTTAAAATGGGTTCTATCACACACATAGGCTGTGCCTTAGGGCCATGTTAAGTGCGTGTGTAAATAAGACTCTTATAAAGTGACTCCATTAGTAGTGCCGCAGGGAGCGAGAGCTCAGAGTGTCAGCAGCACACTGACGGCACAGATATAATGCACTACATCTGCAATGTCTGTATATGTGAACTATCTATAAATGTCTGTTTATATATCTGTCTGTCATTCTCTCTGTCATTCTATCCATCTATCTGTTGTTCTATCGTTTTGTTTATCATGTAACATTTGTGTGTGTGGTTGTGTGTGTGTATGTGTGTGTGCTGATTGTCAGATGTGACGCCCTCTCCAGTTGGTTAGCAGTAGCTCTGACGGCCCTTGTGTCTCATGCTGTCATGGCTAAATGGTGGTCATTGTGTGTGTGTGTGAGTGCGTGAGACAGAGAGTTTGGCGGTAAAAGAGGACCTCTGGTGGACCTGGTGGGGGGGGGGGTGTGTGTGTGCTTCTCAGTGCTAAATGGGGTCCCCGTGTGTGAGGGTGTGCGCTAAACGGTTGATTGTTGTATAATAGGCTGTGTAAATGGGAGGCAGATGGCAGTGTATCAGGCACGTGGGTCCCCCTCAGTGAGAGAGGGAAGGAGAGACAGACAGGAAGGAGGTACAAGGGCGCAGAGGTCAGACAGGGTCGTGTCTGCACTGTCAGTGGAGCCGTGTGTGGTGCGTTCACTAGTGTTTCCAGTCTGTGACGTTACCAGGGATACTGGACGCCAGGAATTCTCCCACAGCGCTATGGAACGGTTCATTAGTACAGTTCATCTCTATTATTACTATAGCTCACTCTAATTTACTTGCATCATACCATTATAGGACAGTGACAGCACATCCATTTACATTTTAGTAGTGCTTTTTATTTTGCATTTTAAAATAAATTGTTCCTTTCCAAGATGTTTGGTCAAAAAAGTGTTCCAGTTGTGTGAAAATAAACCTGTTCACCCTGCTGCACCACTGCACATTACAGAGGCCAATTATTATCCTTAGTTTGCATATGAGGGTAAACTATTCTGCTTTTTCATACCATTAGAAATGGTCAAACCATCTTACTTAGACAGTTATTTGGAGAATGTGTCATTAGCATGCCTTTTAGAATTTTTCAAACAAACATAATCTTCATGGTGATATATATATATATATATATATTTGTTTGGTTTAATTATCATTTATTTGTGTTGATTCTATTTTATTTATTGTATTTATTACCATGCAGATGAGTATTTATCTATTTTTGATGTTTTTATTATTATTACATTTATTTTTTACCATGAATATTATTGTGTTGGTTTATACCAATTTGTGTGTTTCGTTTAGTGCTTTAATTATGTTTATGCTTTTACCAGAAGTAATTTGTTTGGTATGGTTTAATATTATTTTATACTATATATATATATATCTATATATATATATATATATATGTGTGTGTGTGTTGTAGTGTGTGTGGTGGATATATACATATTTTATATATATATGTACAGTGGGGAAAAAAGTATTTAGTCAGACACCAATTGTGCAAGTTCTCCCAATTTAAAAAGATGAGAGAGGCCTGTAATTTCATCATAGGTATACCTCAACCATGAGAGACAAATCACTTGTAGGATTTTTAAGAAATTTATTTGCAAATTATGGTGGAAAATAAGTATTTGGTCTATAACAAAATTTCATCTCAATACTTTGTTATTATACCCTTTTTTGGCAATGACAGAGGTCAAATGTTTTTTCTGTAAGTCTTCACAAGGTTTTCACAAACTGTTGCTGGTATTTTGGCCCATTCATCCATGCAGATCTCCTCTAGAGCAGTAAATGTTTTGGGGCTATCGCTGGGCAACACAGATTTTCAACTACCTCCAAAGATTTTCTATGGGGTTGAGATCTGGAGACTGGCTAGGCCACTCCAGGACTTTGAAATGCTTCTTACGAAGCCACTCCTTCGGTGCCCGGGCGGTGTGTTTGGGATCATTGTAATGCTGAAAGACCCAGCCACGTTTCATCTTCAATGCCCTGCTGATGGAAGGAGGTTTTCACTCAAAAATCTCACGATACATGGCCCCATTCATTCTTTAGTTTACACGGATCAGTCGTCCTGGTCCCTTGCAGAAAAACAGCCCCAAAGCATGATTTTTCCACCCCCATGCTTCACAGTAGGTATGGTTTCTTTGGATGCAACTCAGCATTCTTACTCCTCCAAACACGACAAGTTGAGTTAACCAAAAAGTTCTATTTTGGTTTCATATGACATTCTCCCAATCCTCTTCATCCAAATGCTCTCTAGCAAACTTCAGACGGGCCTAGACATGTACTGGCTTAAGCAGGGGGACACGTCTGGCATGGCAGGATTTGAGTCCCTGGCGGCGCAATGTGTTACTGATGGTAGCCTTTGTTACTTGGTCCCAGCTCTCTGCAGGTCATTAACTAGGTCCCCCCGTGTGGTTCTGGGAATTTTGCTCACAGTTCTTGTGATCATTTTGACCCCCACGGGGTGAGATCTTGCGTGGAGCCCCAGATCTAGGGAGATTATCAGTGGTCTTGTATGACATCCATTTTCTAATAATTGCTCCCACAGTTGCTTTCTTCACCAAGGTGCTTACTTATTGCAGATTCAGTCTTCCCAGCCTGGTGCAGTTCTACAATTTTGTTTCTGGTGTCCTTGACAGCTCTTTGGTCTTGGCCATGGGGGGGTTTGGAGTGTGACTGTTTGAGGTTTTGGACAGATGTCTTTTATACTGATAACGAGTTCAAACGGATGCCATTAATACAGGTAACGAGTGTAGGACAGAGGAGCCTCTTAAAGAAGTAAGTTACAGGTCTGTGAGAGCCAGAATCTTGCTTGTTTGTAGGTGACCAAAAAATTTTACCGAGGAATTTACCAATTAAAAATCCTACAATGTGATTTTCTAGATTTTTTTTCTCATTTTGTCTCTCATATTTGAGGAATACCTATGATGAAAATTACAGGCCTCATCTTTTTAAGTGGGAGAACTTGCACAATTGGTGGCTGACTAAATACTTTGTGGGCCCACTGTATGTATGTATATATATATACATGTGTGTGTGTGTGTTTGGTTTTTATTTCTTTAATTTTGTTTATTTTTACAACAGATTTTTTTGTTTGGTTTAATTATCATTTTCTTCTTTTATTTGTTCGTTTGTTTATATTTTTCCATTTTTAGTTTTATTTCTTTAATTAGTTTTATTTTACATTTTGTTTTGTATTTTTTTTATTAATTACATTATTTATTATTCACTTTATTTCATTGATTTATTTCACCTTGTTCTTGCAATGAAAATATCTGATTTGCATTAAGCACTTTACTTCTACTAAATATCTGACTATATCTACTAGCAGAGAGATGCCACTTTATTTAAGCGAAGAGGCACTCAGGATTGTGTTTTATTGTGCATATAGCAACTCCATTGTGCCCCAACATCTTTTTTATTTTGAATATAGAATAGCGTCTCTTAGCTTATTGTTTAAAGCACATAAATTGCAGCGTGTTTTGCGTTCTTTTAGGCATGCTAAATTTGTGCAGATCCCAATGAAAGTTTGCATTGCTTGTGAACGACTCTAGCTTACACTTGCCACTTATGTACTGCAAAATAGTCTCTTTAGATAAAAGTGTCTCTTAAATGACTACATGTAAAATGTAATGTAAAAGTAAAGCATGCTTAGTTTAGTTTAGTTTTATTTATAGTTTGAAATATTAACGTGAAAAGACAAAGCAGAATGAATCACCAACAAAAATCACAATTCTATTTGATTAATCATTTCTCTACTGGTGTGAATGGCCTTTAATACTGCAACATGGATATCACACAGTAATTCTCGTAGAGCTTTTATTAAAATCGTAATATTGCTCAGTATGCTTTACTCCATCTCCACTGAAGTTGATCCAGTCCTCTGCACTCTATTTAGTGCACACCCCCACACTTTGCTCCCTGTCTGTGAGAGGCTACCGGGTTCGAGTCTGTGATTGACAGGAGTGTGTCCCTTGGCCCCTAATAGCTTCTTAATCAGACCAAATAATAGACTGGCGTGCCTGTTCACCACCCACTCACACACATCTCCCCCTTCACTCTCCAGTGCTCACATATGGGTATGGCACATATTTATGCACTTTATTAAATATATTTCATGTATTAATTTACATACTTATTCATTGTTATCAACTCTTGGAAATCTGATAATCATTTTGCAAAGTATCTTACTTTGCTGTAAGCGCACAAACAATAATTTGTCATTATACAGTGTTTATAAACCTTTTTTTATATAATCTGTAAACCTATGCTCATATTATATTATATTATATTTATTTTAGATTAATGAGTTACCGCATATGGAATAGTATTTACCTTACACAATTAACAAAAATGATCTGTATTTTTTTTATATTTTATTTGTTTGTGTGTGTGTGTGTGTGTGTGTGTGTGTGTTTTCCAAAAATATGAGTCTCATCAATGTTTCTTTTGACAATGGTTCAAAAATAATAAATACTAGACTATTGTGTAAACCTTTAATATATTATCACTAACTGTTTGGCTATTATCATTATCACCTTTTCAGATCATTAGTCATTAAATCCTCTGCGAACACTGCAAATGTATTGATTGTGGCAGGCACCTTTCATTTATTCTCTAATTTAGTTTATAAAAATCTCATTCACAGTTCATTTCATGTAATTAATTTCAAGTTCATTGGTTACGTCTTCAGAAGAGTCATTTTTGGAGGAATATGAACTGATGAATTGTGCACAATAATATTAAGGGTATTTGTTAAGTAAATTGTGTCCATTTTGAATGAATTATATTGATTTAATGTTTAATATTTCTCTGTTGAAAAAACGTTTTAAGATATTTTAAATCAATCCTGAATCCATGTTAGATTTTCTATCTGAAGCAAACTTTAAAAACGTACTTGTATATGTGACCCTGGAGCACAAAAGCAGTCTTCAGTCGCTGTGGTATATTTGAAGCAATAGCCAAAAATACATTGTATGGGTCAAAATTATTGATTTTTTTTTATGCCAAAAATCATTAGGACATTAAGTAAAGATCATGTTCCATGAAGATATTTTGTAAATTTCCTACTGTAAATATATCAAAACTTAATTTTTGATTAGTAATATGCGTTGCTAAGGACTTAATTTGGACAACTTTAAAGGCGATTTTCTCAATATTTAGATTTTTTTGCACCCTCAGATTCCAGATTTTCAAATAGTTGTATCTCGGCCAAATATTGTCGTATCCTAACAAACCATACATCAATGGAAAGCTTATTTATTCAGCTTTCAGATGATGTATACATCTCAATTTTGATTGACCCTTATGACTGGTTTTGTGGTCCAGGGGCACATATATGTTTTTAAATTGCTCTTTTATACTATTTAAAATCGTTGCTCGCCATGAAGCTGGCATGCCGATGAAACACCAACTAACCAGCCAATCCATTTTTCAGTGCGTGGTACTTCCACGGCTGTTGCCTGGAAAGACGGTGAGCTTCTGATCCTCGGTCCTGGTGTCGGTCGCCCTGAAGGATCCTGACGCTGTGATCACCATTAACACTGAGAAAACAGTCATGGGCTCTATGCTCCTGCGACAGGTTAAAACGGCCCTGACCAACAGCGGCCCTAGAAAGAGATAAATATCGACCTGTCCACCCCCCCCGCCACCGCTTTCACACTCAGGACAGGTGCTGTATTCAAATATAGCTCACTCTGGGTAATAATGACACTTGGGAGGATTTGTATTGTTTGGAAAAGATGACAGAAAGATGGCTTCATATCTGTTCTCATTTCAAGAGATTTTATGCCCCAGATATGCTTTGCATAAGTCTCTGCTTTCATTACGGGCGCATTAATGTTCTCTGCTAATCTGTGAGATTTGACTGTATTCAGAAAGGCTTTTTGAGCTCAATGCTGACAGTTTGCACAGCTTTTTATTTGTTGGTAAGATTTCATTTTGATAAATGTCCCAGATGACATGATGCTGACTAGCATGTGCCGTTCTCTGTCTGCTCTTTGTGTGACCAAAACATGCAAAATTGCAAAACTATGTGTTATTCCTGACAGGAGTTTAATTTGCTTAAAATTACAGTGATTAAAAAAAACAATATGGAAACTGAGAAGTAGTTCTTGTTTGTTTTTCTTATTTGTATCATATTATACTGTGATTTGTTTTGTGCCACATGGATTCACTGTGATGTCATTGTAATATGATCACATGACGTCTGGTTTAAATGAAGCTGCTAATGAACAGAGTAAGAATCAAGCCTTTCTGTACAGTATAATATTTGTTTTTTGCCTCTGATGTGTTCCTGACACACATCTCTCTAAAATAAGTTTCTTAAGAGGGAACATTTATGAATAAATACCTCTGACCGCTGATTGAAACTAAACTAATCATGTACTGAAAGGATTTCAGAGAACTAACCAGCTACTGTCACTTGCTCTGATTGGATGAGAGCCAGTCAGGAGTTTCATGTACTGTCATTTAGTTGATATTTTCTTGCAGTGTTCAGCATGAAGTATGGGGAACAGGTATGTATTGCAGTTCTTTTGAGGATGTTTATTATGAGAGTGAAGATCCCGGATACCTTGTTAGGATTCAGTTAACATTGTATCGATTGCAGGCCGTCCTGGACACCACAAAAAACAACATTAAGTGCATTTGAAGGCTCATTCAATGCCTCTCTGCCAGAGAGAACTGAACATGGCATGTTGAGATGAACCAAATCACCTACAGTGGGTACGGAAAGTATTCAGACCCCCTTAAATTTTTCACTCTTTGTTATATTGCAGCCATTTGCTAAAATCATTTAAGTTAAATTTTTTTCCTCAATGTACACACAACACCCCATATTGACAGAAAAACACAGAATTGTTGACATTTTTGCAGATTTATTAAAAAAGAAAAACTGAAATATCACATGGTCGTAAGTATTCAGACCCTTTGCTCAGTATTTAGTAGAAGCACCCTTTTGATCTAATACAGCCATGAGTCTTTTTGGGAAAGATGCAACAAGTTTTTCACACCTGGATTTGGGGATCCTATGCCATTCCTTGCATTTTCTCCAGTTCTGTCAGGTTGGATTGTAAACGTTGGTGGACAGCCATTTTTAGGTCTCTCCAGAGATGCTCAAAAGGTAAACCTTCGGCCCAGTCTGAGGTCCTGAGCACTCTGGAGAAGGTTTCGTCCAGGATATCCCTGTACTTGGGCGCATTCATCTTTCCCTCGGTTGCAACCAGTCGTCCTGTCCCTGCAAAACACCCCCACAGCATGATGCTGCAACCACCATGCTTCACTGTTGGGACTATATTGTACAGGTGATGAGCAGTGCCTGGTTTTCTCCAAACATACCGCTTAGAATTAAGACCAAAAAGTTCTATCTGGGTCTCATCAGACCAGAGAATCTTATTTCTCACAATCTTGGAGTCCTTCAGGTGTTTTTTAGCAAACTCCATGCGGGCTTCATGTGTCTTGCACTGAGGAGAGGCTTCGTCGGGCCACTCTGCCATAAAGCCCCGCCTGGTGGAGGGCTGCAGTGATGGTTGACTTCTACAACTTTCTCCCATCTCCCGACTGCATCTCTGGAGCTCAGACACAGTGAAATTTGGGTTCTTCTTTACCTCTCTCACCAAGTCTCTTCTCCCCCGATAGCTCAGTTTGGCCGGCGGCCAGCTCTAGGAAGGGTTCTGGTCGTCCCAAACGTCTTCATTTAAGGATTATGGAGGCCACTGTTCTCTTAGGAACCTTAAGTGCAGCAGAAAAATTTTTTGTAACCTTGGCCAGATCAGTGCCTTGCCACAATTCTGTCTCTGAAATCTTCAGGCAGTTCCTTTGACCTCATAAATCTCATTTGCTCTGACATGCACTGTGAAATGTAAGGTCTTATATAGACAGGTGTGTGGCTTTCATAATCAATTCCAATCAGTATAATCAAACAAAGCTGGACTCAAATGAAGATGTAGAACCATCTCAAGGATGATCAAAGAAAGGCAGCACCTTGAGTTAAATATATGAGTCACAGAAAGGGTCTGAATACTTAGGGACCATTGTGATAGTTCAGTTTTTCTTTGTTAATAAAGCTGCAAAAATGTCAACAGTTCTGTGTTTTTCTGTCAATATGGGGTGCTTGTGTACATTAATGAGGAAAAAAAATTAACTTAAATGATTTTAGCAAATGGCTGCAATATAACAAAGAGTGAAAAATTTAAGGGGGTCTGAATACTGTCCGTACCCACTGTAAATGTTCAGTCCGATTCCTAATATTTACACCACCACTATTTTCCAGACTGGGCATCACTTCTGACAGACTCTGAAGGCCATGCTGACGTGAGACAGAGGTACAAACTGAGCATCATGACTAATGTCCGGCTGAGATAGAACTGTAAGCTTTAATATTAATAGTTAGCTCTAATGTGTGTGTTTAACACCTGTCTCATAATCTGTCAGTCCATAGCTTGGACATGAATCATAATGTTAAAACCATAAAAGACACATTCCATCCCATAAACAAAGGCTATACTTTCTGACTGTAGGGGCCTACAAATCAGCATATTAGAATGATTTCTGAAGGATCATGTGACACTGAAGACTGTAGTAATGATGCTGAAAATTCAGCTTTGCATCACAGGAATAAATTACATTTTAAAATATATAGATATAGAAAACGGGGATTTTAAAAGGTTAATAATATTTCACAATATTACTGTTTTTGCTGTATTTTTATCAAGTAAATGCAGCTTTGAGCTTAAGAGACTTCATAGGGGCTTTTTCGCCCCTGCTGATGTGCGTATGTGTGTTTGAGAGAGTGCATCGAGAGATTTTCAGTAAATTTGCCCATTAAGTGAGAAATTGTAGTTTATGGCCAGTGTGAGGCTTTTCTCTGTCAAGCAACAAGCCACATCTTTATTGAGCGTTATGGCATTGTTTATCACACACAGAGTTGATCTGATGTGCACGCAGATGTGCGGCTGGCATTTTTATGGAAGGGAAGCGTGCGAGAGAGAACTCGGCACCATCTCCTTTCATCACTGGAGGCTGTTAAGATGTCAGTGTGCCGTTAAGATGCACTCCGAGAGAAAAACACTCATCGTGCGCTCATCTCACGTGTGCTGCTGCTTCATCTCAGCCTCTCAGCCAGTCATTTGATGGCGTAATCATTATAGATCATACTAACGATACCTAAATTATGAATACCCGATACGTTATGAGATACTGTGCTATATTATAAAAGTAATTATGGTAAAGGGTACATACATACAGCCCCTTCAGCACATAAAATTAAAAAAAAAAACGTAACATTGAAATGCAAAAACAAATGTTTTGAAAAAATGCAGCTATTTTTTGAGAAAATTTGTGACCTTTGTTTTTTACTTTGTACTTTGCACAGATAATTTATTTTTTATGCTATATTATGATAATTGAGATACTACTATTTTTATTCATATTTTGAATTAGTTTTTATTTTTGTATTTTCTGTTTTCATTAATTTTAGTACAAACTGTAGTAATTTTGTTGGCAGTTTTTGCCTTTTTTTATTAGTTTTTTTCCCCTGTCTGTAGTTTTATTATTTTAGTATCTCAAAGTTTAAACTAAAAAAAAAAAAAACAAAAATTTTTTTTTAAATATGTTTAAAAATTTTATAAAGTTTTATTTCAAGTAATAAACTATTATTATTTTTTATGGTTTTAGTTTAAATTTTAGTTTTAGTTATAATAACCCTGATCCCCAGGTTCTAATTTCTTTGTATGTCACATTCCTAGTATTATGTATTTATTTATTTAGCTTTTTCTAATCAATTTCTAATTCTAGTTTTAATTGTTTATCAAGTTACACTTTTTTCTGTGTACTACGTAGTAATTTCTACTTTTCCTTAGTGCTTGAGAAATCCAAGATTTATATATATACAGTGGGTACGGAAAGTATCCAGACCCCCTTAAAATTCTCACTCTTTGTTATATTGCAGCCATTGCTAAAATCATTAGTTTATTTTTTTCCTCATTAATGTACACACAGCACCCATATTGACAAAAAAAAACAGAATTGTTGACATTTTTTCAGATTTATAAAAAAAAAAAAAACTGAAATATCACATGGTCCTAAGTATTAAGACCCTTTGCTGTGACACTCATATATTTACTCAGGTGCTGTCTATTTCTTCTGATCATCATTGAGATGGTTCTACACCTTCATTTGTCCAGCTGTGTTTGATTATACTGATGGACTTGATTAGGAAAGCCACACACCTGTCTATATAAGACCTTAAAGCTCACAGTGCATGCCAGAGCAAATGAGAATCATGACGTCAAAGGAACTGCCTGAAGAGCTCAGAGACAGAATTGTGGCAAGGCACAGATCTGGCCAAGGTTACAAAAAAAATTCTGCTGCACTTAAGGTTCCTAAGAGCACAGTGGCCTCCATAATCCTAAATGGAAGACGTTTGGGACGACCAAAACACTTCCTAGAGCTGGCCGTCCGGCCAAAACTGAGCTATCGGGGGAGAAGAGCCTTGGTGAGAGAGGTAAAGAAGTACCCAAAGATCACTGTGGCTGAGCTTTAGAGATGCAGTCGGGAGATGGGAGAAGTTGTAGAAAGTCAACCATCACTGCAGACCTCCACCAGTCGGGGCTTTATGGCAGAGTGGCCGACGGAAGCCTCTCCTCAGTGCAAAACACACGAAAGCCCGCATGGAGTTTGCTAAAAAAAAAACACCTGAAGGACTCCAAGATGTGAGAAATGAAATAAGATTCTCTGGTCCAAGATAGAACTTTTTGGCCTTAATTTTAAGCGGTATGTGTGGAGAAAACCAGGAATTGCTCATCACCTGTCCAATACAGTCCCAACAGTGAAGCATGTGGTGGCAGCATCATGCTGTGGGGGGTTTTTCAGCTGCAGGGGAAAGGACGACTGGTTGCAATCGAGGGAAAATGAATGCGGCCAAGTACAGGGATATCCCGGACGAAAACCTTCTCCAGAGTGCTCAGGACCTCAGCCTGGGCCGAAGGTTTACCTTCCAACAAAACAATGACACTAAGCACACAGCTAAAATAACAAAGAAGTGGCTTCACAACAACTCTGTGACCATTCTTGAATGACCCAGCCAGAGCCATGACTTAAACCCAATTGAGCATCTCTAGAGAGACCTAAAAATAGCTGTCCACCAACGTTTACCATCCAACCGACAGAACTGGAGAGGATCTGCAAGGAGGCATGGCAGAGGAGCCAAAAGGTGTGAAAAACTTGTTGCATCTTTCCCAAAAGGTTTCATGGCTGTATTAGATCAAAAGGGTCTTCTACTAAATACTGAGCAAAGGGTCTAAATACTTAGGACCATGTGATATTCCAGTTTTTCATTTTTAATAAATCTGCAAAAACGTCAACAATTCTGTGTTTTTCTGTCAATATGGGGAACTGTGTGTACATTAATGAGGAAAAAAAAAACTTAAAAATGATTTTAGCAAATGGCTGCAATTATAACAAAGAGTGAAAAATTTAAGGGGGTCTGAATTCTTTCCGTACCCACTGTATATACAGTGGGGCAAAAAAGTATTAGTCAGCCACCAATTGTGCAAGTTCTCCCACTTAAAAAGATGAGAGAGGCCTGTAATTTTCATCATAGGTATACCTCAACTATGAAAAAAAAATCCAGAAAATCACATTGTAGGATTTTTAAAGAATTAATTGGTAAATTCCTCAGTAAAAATAAGTATTTGGTCACCTACAAAAAAAAGCAAGATTTCTGGCTCTCACAGACATGTAACAACTTCTTTAAGAGGCTCCTATGTCCTCCACTCGTTACCTGTATTAATGACATCTGTTTGAAATTGTTATCAGTATAAAAGACACCTGTCCACAACCTCAAACAGTCACACTCCAAAACTCCACCATGGCCAAGACCAAAGAACTGTCAAAGAACACCAGAAACAAAATTGTAGACCTGCACCAGGCTGGGAAGACTGAATCTGCAATAGGTAAGCAGCTTGGTGTGAAGAAATCAACTGTGGGAGCAATTATTAGAAAATGGAAGACATACCAGACCACTGATAATCTCCCTCGATCTGGGCTCCACGCAAGATCTCACCCCGTGGGGTCAAAATGATCACAAGAACTGTGAGCAAAAAGCCCAGAACCACACAGGGGGACCTAGTGAAAGACCTGCAGAGAGCTGGGACCAAAGTAACAAAGGCTACACTCAGTAACACACTGCTCCGCCAGGGACTCAAATCCTGCAGTGCCAGACGTGTCCCCCTGCTTAAGCCAGTACATGTCCAGGCCCGTCTGAAGTTTGCTAGAGAGCATTTGGATGATCCAGAAGAGGATTGGGAGAATGTCATATGGTCAGATGAAACCAAATAGAACTTTTTGGTAAAAACTCAACTGTCGTGTTTGGAGGAGAAAGAATGCTGAGTTGCCTCCAAAGAACACCATACCTACTGTGACGCATGGGGGTGGAAACATCATGCTTTAGGGCTGTTTTTCTGCAAAGGGACCAGGACGACGATCCGTGTAAACGAAAGAATGAATGGGGCTATGTATCGGGAGATTTTGAGTGAAAACCTCCTTCCACCAGCAAGGGCATTGAAGATGAAACGTGGCTGGGTCTTTCAGCATGACAATGATCCCAAACACACCGCCCGGGCAACGAAGGAGTGACTTCATAAGAAGCATTTCAAGGTCCTGGAGTGGCCTAGCCAGTCTCAGATCTCAACCCCATAGAAAATCTGTGGGGAGTGAAATCCGTGTTTTGCCCAGCGACAGCCCCAAAACATCACTGCTCTAGAGGAGATCTGCATGGAAGAATGGGCCAAAATACCCGCAAACAGTGTGTGAAAACCTTGTGAAGACTTACAGAAAACGTTTGACATCTGTCATTGCCAACAAAGGGTATTTAACAAAGTATTGAGATAAAATTTTGTAATTGACCAAATACTTACTTTCCACCATAATTTGCAAATAAACTCTTTAAAAATCCTACAATGTGATTTACTGTGATTCTCATTTTGTCTCTCATAGTTGAGATACCTATGATGAAAATTACAGGCCTCTCATCTTTTTAAGTGGGAGAACTTGAACAATTGGTGGCTGACTAAATACTTTTTCCCCACTGTATATATACCGTACTGACTTGGCTCCTGGGGACCCACTTGACACTGCAGCCAGAGCAAAATACCTTTTATTATACTCATACGACATACCTCGGACTGTACTACCATACTTGGTCATTTCCCAGTTATCACATATATTCCCTTGGGAGGTTTATCAGTACACTACCACAAATAATATATATATATATATATTAAATGCCAGTTCGTGAAATGACATCATATGCCATTGTGCAATGGATTAGCAATATGTTTCTGTGATGTTTTTGTGATATTAGTTGGTTTCTCGCACTTAAAGGTGCCATAGAATGGAAAACTGTATTTACTTGGCATAGTTGAATAATAACAGTTCTCTGCGTGGAAATGACATACTGTGAGCCTCAAACGCCATTGTTTCCTCCTCCTCATGTAAATCTTGTGCATGCAAAAGACCACTGAAAAATAGGCGAATCAGAACATAACACCGATTGTGATGTTACAGTCGGGATCACTAAAGTTCCACCCAACTTTGCTTATACGCCCATGTCTATGCCAGCCGCCAAGCAGAAACCTCAGAAGTTCTGCAGGTATTGTGAAGAAACAAGCGACGATAATAGTGAAAATGACAGACATGGAAAATAAATGTTATGTCCAGGCTGTGCAGGGGGATGTGTGTGCAGGGATGGGTGGTGTCTGTATTCAGAACGGCACGGAAAAAAATAACGCGCGTCGAATAAAAAATAAAGGGAGCACTAAAGGGACATGAGTATTTTTCACGTCTAATTACCCAACGATATAACTGCGAGAGACAGTATTGAAATATATATTTTCCCTGTGTTTCCTTCATGCTGTGTGAGCTACTGAAATGAGCCGCACTGTGAAACAGCCAATCAGAGCAGAGCTCAACATTATTATTCATGACCCTTCCAAATAAGGTAAAAACAGGCCATTTCATTCTAGGGACAAATCCTAGGGTTGTAAATGGACATGTAAAACCGTTTCTGGAGATTTTTTGCCCTTACCTAAGCCACATACCTTCTATGTAGATATCAGAGAACAATTTAAAATATTGTATCAATGCATTCTATGGCACCTTTAAAACATTTCATCCTGTACAAAAATCATTACATCAGAAAATTTAATAAAATAAAAAAAATTGTCTGTGTTCCTAGATCTAGTGAGCTGCCTACCTAGACAGCATTTTTGGGCATCACAGGTTTAAATGAGTGTGTTCTGAGTGAGATGGTGCTGTAAACAGCAGTCCTGCTTTTGTACTGTTTAGTTAATAAAATCAAGAGAATTACAGTCCATCGGCAACATGCAACTCCACTCGTAATGACAATTAAAAGCTGTTCAAACTAACTCGAGTGTATGTGAGTTGGGAGCCGTTTCACTCAGATTAATAGAGGTCACACTAACTGTAGCTACTGAACAGCAGTGCTGTAATTTTAGTTCAAAATACAGAGTTGATCACAGTGTTCTGACAGAACACATGGCACACTGTGTTTTTCCTCAATTAAAGTAGATTTATTGAGGTTAGAAATGGATAAAATCAGAGGATTTGAAGGCATTCGGCTGGTGCCTCAGTAATTATTTTTAAACTCTGTTGCGACGTGATTCGACTCCAATTAGGCCAATGTAAACACTGCGCTTTCAATTAAACCTGGGTGGCGTGGTTGTACGTGTGTTGCCATGGTAACTGACAGCGTGAATTATTCTGCGTGGGCTTTGTGATCCTGCTTTTTTACTCAGTGAGTCAGTTCCCATTCTCAGGAAAGCCAAAGTCAACAGGAATTTAAAGATGCATGAAAATCTTTCTTTCTTTGTTTTTATGATTTTGTTGGGCCTAAATTCACCCTTTATCGGTCATTATATTCACAATACAGCATGGCCTCTAAGTTTTATTGTATTTTTTATACAATATAAAGCTCAGTTTAATTACAATTAAGTAGCATTATTCTTTATAAAGGGTTATATGCAATGCCATATATACTACCATTCAAACATTTGGAGTTTTTGAAAGAAATTGATACTTTAATCAAGGATGCATTAAATTGTTCAAAAGTGACAGCAAAGACATTTATAATATTACAAAAAAAATTATAATTCAAATAAATGCTGTTCTTTTAAACATTATTCAATAGAAATATTAATTAATCTATTAGTTCACCCAAAAATTAAAATTAAAATTTTACTCACCCTCGAGGCATCCTAGGTGTATATGACTTTCTTCTTTCAGACGAATCCAGTAGGAGTTATATTAAAAATTGTCTTTGATCTTTCAAGCTGTTTAATGCCACTCAGCGGGTGTTGCATGCATCAGTCCAAAAGAAGTTAAATCAAAAGCGCCCATCCATAAAAAAAAAGTCTCACACGGCTCCGGGGGGTGAACAAAGGCCGCCTGTAGCGAATCGATGCGTTTTTGTAAGAAAAATGTCCATATTTAAAACGTAATAATCACTTTAATCTAGCTGCGCCAACAGTTGTACACGGAAGCAGTTCCGGGATGATGACGTATGAGTTCAGCGTTGCGCATGCGCCATTGAGTCTCGTGAAAACCAACATTTGTCAACAGGAGCAAAGGAAGCAAAGTTTCCTTACTTTAGCAAAGGAAAACCCGTCTCCTCTTGGCTTATATCGAAATCCTCAGACATTCTTCTTTACAAATCATCATTTTGTACTTCTAATTCTTGACCATTCTTTTGATCTCTCCGCTGCATTTCCGCATTCGTCACCTCTGAGCGGCGCATGCGCAAAGCCGAACTCATACGCCATCCGCCTGGAGCTGCTTCCGTTTACAACAGTGAGCGCAAGCTACATTAAAGTGATTACGTTTTAAATATGGTTATTTTTATTACAAAAACGCATCGATTCACTTCAGAAGGCATTTATTAACCCCCCAGAGCCATGTGGAGCACTTTTTATATGGATGGATGCGCTTTATTTAACTTCTTTTGGACTGTTGCATGCAACACCCGCTGAGTGGCATTTAAACAGCTTGAAAGATCAAAGACCTTTTTTAATATAACTCCGACTGGATTCATATGAAAGAATAAGTCATATACACCTAGGATGCCTTGAGGGTAAGTACTTCATGGGCTAATTTTCATTTTTGGTGTGAACAACCCTGTAAGCAGAACTACTGTTGTCAACATTGATAATAATAATAAATGTTTCAGTAAATCAGCATATTAGAATGATGTCTGAAGCATCATGTGACCCTGACGACGGAGTAATGATGCTGAAGATTCAAGATTGAAATCACAGGCACAAGTACGTTTTTAAAAAAAAAAAATATATGAAATAGTTAAATATTTTAAATAGTATTAAAATAGTAAATAATAATATGCAAATATTATGGTTTTTGCTGTAGATTATCAGGTAAATGCAGCTGTGAGCTTACGAGATTTCTTTCAAAATATTTAATTTTTAGAATAAAATGTGGTAACATTAAAAAAGTAATAAAATAAGAGAGATTTTGAACGTTTCTCAAACTGTTTAAAAGAACTCAAATTAATGTATAATGCTTCTATATTAGCAACAATAACTCTAGTAACTATATGTTGAAGAAGGGATTGTATCATATCGTAGGTAGATATATGTAGTTGTCGTTAGTTGATATGTACCGATCGATTGCAATTCTACCGTCTCAGCTGTCCGTCAATTGTCATTTTTTTTTGTACCTATTCCGACACCGACCAAGTGTGGTGTACCCGAACATTAAAGACTGCCTACTGATCATGTCACACACCCCCCCACTGCCTACCATATCACACTTATTACACTGTCACATTAATTACGACTTCTCTCAATTCACTTTCCATTTTAGCGTTCTTTATCGCCATGAATATCTGCATTTGTACTGCAGAGTAATGGTTTACTGAGAGAAACATGCAATGTTTGACACTTGAACAAACTCGCCGGTTCTCTATGGCACTGTCGGGGCTTTGCTTTCTCTCTCTTTGTCTCGCTCTCTGTTGTTCTGACAGCTTGATTTCGTGGTCTCTCGGTGGGCAGCTCAGGGCAACATGATGGGCTTCTTAATCTGAGCTTTTCATGCTGTCTGTAAGGGCCAGAGGAGGAGGAAGAGTTTGAGCGCGGGGGGTGTGTGTGTGTGTGTGTGTGGTAGCTTTTGGAAACGGCTGTCTGACCCGACCGTGGGGAGCAGCTCCTATTAGACAGAATCTTATCAAGCGTGTCTCCGATCTCCTGACAGCATCACAAACACGCACACATGTGCTGACATGCTCTGATAAAACTGCTCTTTCTCTTCTCTTTTTCCCTCTGCTTCATCTCTCCGTTCTTGCACTTGTTTTATCATCTACATTTTTTATGCTTTGTTCCTATCTGGCTTTACTGAAAGCATTATGCATGTCCATGAGGTTATATAAGCACAGACTGTCATTCTATATGAATACTGTATGACTGAATGAGAAGCCTTGATATAGCTTTTATAATTCACATTTCAAAATGCTTATTTTCTCATAAATAATATTTAGTATATTAAAATATAATTTTAGTTAATCATTGTATTGTTATTATTATTATCATTATTATAGCAGTAGTAGTAGTAGTAGTAAAATGCACCCATTCCTGGTTGCAGAATATTTAACACATTATTTAATATAATGTAATATAAATTTGGTTTTTGATATTGTTTTATACTTAGAATATAGCAAATAATGCACTTTTATGGTGCTTTTCAGAGTTATTTTAATAACACATATACTATTACAGTTTTTTTAATATGTGAATTTGTTTTTATTTTTTCTGTTCATTTTAATTTCAGTTCAGAGATGTATTTTTTTTTTTTAATTGTTCATTTTTTCCCGTTTTTATACATTTTTATTTGTTAGTTTTAATTTATTTAGTTTTAGCTAGTTTAGTACTTCAAGTTAAACTAAACAACGAGAATGTTTCCTTGGCAACTAGCTAAAAATGTTATAAGTTTGAGGTATTTTTTAATATTTTATTTAGTTTCAGTTATTGTATATTTTAAGTAACTAAAACATTTTTTATGGTTGTAGTTAACTCTAATAACCATGACAATGAGCAGCATGAACCGTCTACAAAATATCTCCTTTTGTGTTGCACAGAACAAAGTAGGATATATGAGTTGGCTCAATGTGAGAGAGAGTCATTTGTAACAATTTTAAATTTAATGTGAATTATTTTGATGTAAGAATTCTAATGTATTATACAATTACTGAGAAGAAGATATTTTGAGAAACTGTTCTTTAAAATAGAACTTTTTGGAGAAATCATACCAATTTTAAACAACATGTGCGTGAGTAAATGATGCAAGTTTTCATTTTTGGGTGAACTATCACTTTAAAGAGAAAATAACAAATATTTATTTTTATGCATAACACCATACACTGCCATATAAAGTCAAAAAACATAATGGATTTTAGTCTTAATTATGGCATTCAGTAGTTTACAGCACAAAATGTGGCCCACAGCAGTATTAAACTGGAGTGGAGTGACTGGAGTTCAGTAGAAGAGGTGAAAAAGCTTGCAGTAAAAGCCCTGCGCCTGTTAGCAGAGGCCTGGAGGGATTTCAGATGCTGAAATAAACTAAGTGCTCCGTGACAGCAGATATTGTAACAAAAGAAAACAAGAAACAATAAAAACACAAAAGAAAGCAGCTCTCTTGATTAATTGTGTGGTTAAAACTGCTACAGGCGTTTACAAATGCATCTGTTGTGCTCTAACAAAGACACTTAAGAGCGGCTGAAGTGCTGGGAGGGACGAGCACATGTGACCTATTGTTCAGTCATTAATGCCTGATGTTCAGCACTGTTTGCAGCGTAAAATATTGACTACTTGGAGGAAAAAATCACACTGTTTGGCATCAAGGTTCACATGCAATATAACTTGTGTCTGAAAAATTGGAATGTGAAAATTTGAGACTTTTTTGGACATAATGGTGTGAATTAGGTATGTTCACATTTTATGCTAAAACAATATCCATCTTCAGTCAAAGTAAAGAAGCAGCTGTACATTGAAAATAATAATATTATGACGGAGAAAAAAAGATGATTCATTAGGGATTTACATAACCTGTCTAAATATAACAAATAAAATACTCTTCACTCAAAAAAAAATCTATGCATTTAATGTAGCTTAAAAATAACCTGCATGCAGTTATTTTTGACATTTCAAATAGTGCTGCAGCATTTATAAAACATTGTTATTTGCCTTGTTGTTTTTCATGAAATGTCTTATAAGAAAATTAAAACTTAAATATTCACTGATGCTAAATCTGTGATTGGTAAAACCAAAAATGTCACTGATTTAAAGAAAGACTGTATTTGCCATTTTAAAATAACAAAGATTAATTGTGTCCTGCTATTGCATTTTTTACTGTTCATTCTTTGAAAAGCTTTTTATTCGATTCTTTTGAACTTTCTTAACAAGGAATCCTGAAAAGAAAAGAAAATGATTTCAACATTGATAAGACATTAATAGAAGAAATGTTTCAAATCAACATATCACAATGATTTCTAAAGGATCATGTGACACTGGAGACTGGAGTAATGATGCTGAAAATTCAGCTTTGCATCACAGAAATAAATTACATTTTAAAATATATCAATAGAAATAGCTATTAAATTTTAATGTATTTTGATCAAGTAAATTCAGCCTTGGTGAGCATAAGAGATTTTAGCAGAAAAGCAACTTAAAAAACATTAAAGGGATAGTTCACCAAAACTGCAAAATTTGCTGTATCTAATTACCCCCAGTGCATCCAAGATGTAGTGACTTTGTTTCTTCAGTAGAACACAAAAAAAGATTTTTAACTCAAACCGTTGCAATCTGTCAGTCATATAATGCATGGCAACTGTAACAAAATTTATGAGTGTAAAAAAAACATGCACAGACAAACCCAAATTAAACCCTGCGGCTCGTGACGACACCATTGATGTCCTAAGACACGAAACGATCGGTTTCTGCAAGAAACCGAACAGTATTTATATAATCTTTACCTCTAATACACCACTATGTCCAACTGTCTTTGGGCGCATCCGGTGAGTGAGGTGTGTACGCGCTCTGGCGTAAATTACGTTAATGGGTGTGTTGATATCCAACCGAAGAGCAATCAACCATAACTTCAGGCGAGCAGGCTCAGAAGTTGGGAATACGTGGAAAGTCACCACTCCCGAATGAGTTCACGCGAGAGAGAGAAAGTAATCTTTTAGTTTTAAGTCGGTTTGAACAATCCGGATAAGTGCAAGTAAGTACCATTTTGATTAGCCGTCTACCTATAATGACTGTGCAAACAATGAGTGACGTATACGCACGAGAGATCACTTCCGGCACTTACGTAAACTACGCCAGAGTGCGTACACACCTCACGCACCGGATGCCTGCGTGCGCCCAAAGACAGTTGGACATAGTGGTGTATTAGAGGTAAAAAAATATATAAATACTGTTCGGTTTCTGGCACAAACTGATTGTTTCGTGTCTTAGGACATCAATGTGTCGTCACGAGCCGCAGGGTTTAATTTGGATTTGTCTGTGCATGTTTTTTTCACTCATAGATTTTGTTATCATTGCCATGCATTATACGACTGATAGTCAGTCGTGTAATAATCATCAAATGTGTTCTACTGAAGAAACAAAGTCACCTACATCTTGGATGCCCTGGGGGTAAGCAGATAAACATCAAATTTTCATTTGGGTGAACTATCCCTTTAAAATCTTACCAACTCTAAACTTTTAAACAGCAGTGTGTACATCTGTAGATTTTTCTCTCTATATGTATGTTTCTTGTACTTAAATGCATGTGTGTTATACAAGGAACTTCACTTAAAAGCGAGAACAAATAGTCTATTTAGAGTAGAAATTGCTAAGTAAAGTGGTTTAAAGTAAGGTTTGCAAGCCTATGCATCTCTGTGAGCCTAATGCAAAACATTTACACACCTGCGGCTTTATCACATCTACATCTTTATCAGACAATAATAATGTATCTCCTTTCATGCGTCTAAATTTCTCATCCCATTTAACATCCAATTTAAGTAGTTACGAAACATTTAAACAGCTTGACAGCATAAATTCCAGCAGTAACCTATACATTCCTCTCTGTGATTACGCTTGTGTGTGTGTGTGTGTGTGTGTATTGCAGAGGCAGAGGGAAGTGAATGGAGAGTAATGGATGGTTTGCTGTGAGTGTCTCAGGCTCACCAAATACAGTTTTTCTCTTCAAACAATCACTCTGTGTCTCTGAGGAGCCCCGAGCGCAGTAATTGATATGATTAGCCGTAAGTGGCTGCTTCACAGATATGTTATGTCTGTTTTATTGTAATTAGATTTTTTTTTGGTCGTCTTTGAGGAGCTGAACTTAAACGACTGCATGTTCTCCCTCTGAAGTATTCAATCAGACGCTCATTAGGCGAGAAAGACAGATTCATCTTTTCTGATTTTCAACTGATTTTTCTCCCCTCTGTCTCTCTGTCTTTCTGTCTTCCTCGTCATCTTGTTTTCCTCTTTTCCTTCGTTCATATATAGATGATTCGTCTGTGGATTGAAACAGCTAATCGTAATTTCTGCCTGCGGTCATTACAGGCTGTTGAAGTAATAACAGAAGAAAAAATGGATTTTTGAACAGTTTCTTCACACACACTAAAGTCAAATCTTTCTTCTCAACATCTACTCACCCTTTATTCTGTTTTCTGCCACATTCATTTGCTTATTCACAGCTATGCAAGGTGTTTAAAGTTAGTTTAAACTGTTTAATGCACAAACATTTGAAGGTAATTCTATATAAATGTGTCATTTTTCAACTTTTTATTGAAAAGAATTACAAAACTAATGACTGTTTCCAAACAGGTTTCGTGAAAATATCTACTGTCTTCCAATGGTTTGTCGCTTATCCTACCATAAACAGTTGAATTCGATGATCAGTTTTCACTTTCAGGTAATATCTGAGTGACTGTTTGAAGTTAATCTTGCTAAGCAAGTTACACTGTAAAATAAATTCTGTAAAATTTACGGTAAAAAAACGGCAGCTGTGGTTGCCGGAATTTTACCGTAAAAAATACGGTAGCAATATTTTAGGTTTTACGGTTTTAACTTAAATTTTCAGTTAAATACCGTAATTTCATTAACTGATATAATGTTAATCTACCAACCTATTGAAGTACTGAAATACAACTGTTTTGTACCTTTGTAATACACTGATAACACCAAAAGCAGGTGGTGATGAGAAAGTCACATGATGAACCAAAGCCCATCACAAGCAGCTTTTAAACAATAACATATAATGAAGGTGCACAGTGCCATTCACACAAACACCAATCACCGGCATGGTTACACACATGAAACTGAAATTAAACATTAATTTAACAACATTAGGTGTAACACACAACCCTAATATACAAACCTGATAAGAAAAAAACTAAGAAGAAACAGTTATTTCAACAAAAAAACATCAAATTTTAAATGTAACGCAGGGAATTCTGGGAATGTCAATTTACGGTTATTCACTGTCTTTTTCACTTCCAAAAATGGTATACTACCGTAAAATTAATGTCCAATACAGTTTTTCACGGTACATAGTAGGGGAATTTACCGTTAACCATTTAACAGGTTTCTACTGTAGCATTTTTACAGTCTTTTACCGTTAAATTCACGGTCATTTTTTAAGTTAGTTTAAACTGTTTAATGGACAGGCATTTGCAGGTAATTATAGCGCAACCTTGAGTATGAAGGTTTGTTACTGCTGCAATAACATAAGAAACCACTTTAAATATGTACAGTGGATCAATGCACTTGCAGAATATTCAAGCGCTTGTGTATTTGCATTCAGTATGTTGTTTTTTAGTAAGACTGAATGATGTAATGTGATCGACACCTATAGTTGATATCTGTGGGAATTTGTGCCTGTGTTAGTTATATTTGCGCATTTCTTGATGGAAAGTGAAAGGTCTCAAGCTCAGTCTTGAATTTTAGTCAGGGTCACCTTGTATCTGTCAATTAATGTATATGTGGTTTTAAAGATCTGTTAACTAGAAAAATGCCTCCAATGCATCCTTGAGCAAGATTTCAAGTTGTTTTAAAGGGATAATTCATCCAAAAATGACTTTCTTTCTTCTGTGAAACACGAAAGGATATTTACTTTCATTGCATTTCATAATATCTTCTTGTGTGTTTGAGAGAAGAAAGAACGTACTACAGGATTAGAACAATGTGAGGTGAGTAACAGAATTGTTAATTTTTTACGTGAACTATCCCTTTAAATGTACTGCAAGTAGTTTTTAGGAAGAAACCACCTAGCAACACCCTGGCAAAGCACCACTAAATGTAAAAATGTAGTTTAGTCAAAAAAAAAAGTAATTAAGCACAAAATAGCCATCTGACTGCAATTGTGTATGTCATCTCATTTGATTTAATATACAATAAAAAAGCTGTTATGGCACATTATGAATGTTTAATGAAATCTAATAATTTTTAGTCCAAAAAAATAAAAAATCACGATCATCGTTCGCAGGCTTGTCTACCGACAGCCTGATTCTGCTCTGAGCTGCTCAGTAAAGGAGGGAGTTTGTGTAATTGGCTGATAATGGGTTTTATAGAATGTGTTGTCATAAAAAAATGGTGTTTTCATTTCATATTAAACTCTCATTGAAAGCCGCCGTCCCTTTCATTGTGCCTCCACGTTAAGGTTTAAGTACCCTCTTTGCAGGTGTTTCCTGAATTCGGGTTACAGATACGCGCCAAGATACACACACACACACACACGCGGCTTTTGATTGGGTGTTTGCGCAGTAAAAGCTGTATATGTAATGGTAGTTGCTCAGTGCGAAGGCTATAGTGTCTTCATTAGCCCCAATTGCTCAGTGAAAGCCCTCAAGTGTTTGAATTAGCCATAAAAAAACACTCAGTGCAGTAAACAGGTCTTTACAATAAAAAAATTGAAATAGAACAACTAAAATCGAGTGTATACACCCCGCTGCAATATTCAGTTTGAGTTTTAGATACACGCCTTATAATTAATATATATACAACAACACACACACAAGCATGATATACCAACAACTACAATAATACCACTTTTTTCATAGTAGTATAATAATATCTTTGTTTGCAAATTATTAATCGTTCTGCGAAATATTTGTGAATTTGAGTGCTTCTATACTTTTGTGCGCATATAATTCTCTTTCAGGCATAACTAATTTTGTGTGTTGTCTATTAACAAATGCCAAGTATGACGCATGTATAGTATAGGTATATATATATGGTGTATAATACATGTATAGTGACCCCTATAGCGAATAGCCATAATACTCAATCATTTATGGAAACGTGGAGAGGAGTTTAGTGGGGGGAGGTATATTGCATAAACACTAGGAACTGGCATAGACTCAGCCTACTACATAAAGGCTGCAATTAAATACATACATGCATTAAGTTGATGCAAATATATATTTCATAAATTTATTAATTTCTGTCGCTATAATTCTATTAAGTTTAATAAGACATATTAGTAGTTTCGTATTTAATATTAAATATTTAGTTGAACCTGTATATCGATGCATAGATATATTATTTATATAGTATATATATATTATATATATATTTATCTTAAAAATAATAATATTATCTATTTAATGCTTTTTAAATAAATAAGAATAGCAAAAGAAGTCCACAATAGAGAGTATAATATATATTAAAATTATTGTAATGAAAATATATATTTAACAATGTACATAATATTATAGGGATCATTATTATATTTAATGCAGTATTGGTAAAAAATTACAAACCCAATTGTGTTTTACATTTTTATATGTTATATATATTTAATTGTCTATACGTATCCTCTCACTAATATAATATTGTATATAGTATTTTTTATCTTCTTTATTCATTTATTTTTTCATTAAAATAAATGTATATAAAGATATATTTTAACTTTATATGGTTTGCATAAACTAATAGTGAATTAAGGTCTTCAGCCACTACTAGTACTTGCATGCACAAATCCAGTGCTCACAGTCAGTTAATATGAATGAATGAGTTGTTGACAGAGGGGGCCGGGCCCCGGGGTTTGATTGGTTTATTCAGCTGTAATTTTACTCTATAAAGGTCTGGCTAAATCCACCTCCAGACAAAGCAGAGTAGCATTAGAGACACAAAAGCTTCACAAAGACCCTGAGTACTCCTCATTAAACAGCATGCAGCTCTCCACGCTAATGCTAATACAGACCCGCGCCACCACCACGCTCTTATCAGCGAGAGCTTTCCTCTTCCCATCTCATCCTCTTTCAATCCGCCCTTATACTTCTCTTAGAGAGAAAGCACTCTTGCGGGAGGCATGGAAATGCCCATTTACGTTTTGTCCACGGTTTGGCTTTTTAAATGAATTCCTCTTTTGCAAACAATCAGAACGCCCCCTCAAAACCTGCAAATCAAGAGGCTCCGTGTAAAAGCCTGACTTATGAGATGTTTAAAATGGAGAGATGCGGCCACCAAAATGCATCTCTCTCAATCTAATAAATCCCACAAAATGTCCTAACACATAAATGCATTTGCAAATTAAGCTCATAATAGAGACATTGTAAAACACACATACGTTATTCCCTACATTTTTAGTTTTTGATGGTGGAAATCAATGTTTTTTTTTTTTAAAGAAATAGAAAAATCATATTAACCCAAAATGAGAGTGTATGTAGGCCCATATAACGGGTGCATGTCTGATTGGTCTCTTAAAAGTCCAGTCATTTCCCTTCGTACTCGCATGAAAAGCGAATTAAAACCAAATTCGTGAGCAGGTGCGAATCACGGCCGCCATTGATAGGTGAATCTCGGCAAACAGCATGAGAGAAGTGTTGGAAATGAGATCCTGCTGCCGGACTGCTTTACAAAACCAGGCCGGCCTCCTCCTCACAATATGTATTACAAATTGGCTATTTGTATTGAGACTCTTCAGGGGCCAGAGGCACCGAGGGCACATATTCCCTCGGGATGGAGGGTCTATAGCGGGGTCTTTTTAGCACCGTGTGGAGATGATGGGATGAGAAAGAGAGAAGGGGCCCGGTTACGGTGGAAAATTATGTCACGGGAGTGCGCGCGGTGTCATTAATACCACCCTCCCTTTTTCCTGACTCTCTCAGGGGCCCCGCACACTCTCATCAGAATGCTAATTTACCATTTAAGAATCCTCCCCCGCTCGCCCCTTCTCAATGGACTTTCCGCAAGGAGAAAAGACAAAACGCACACGCAACTTAGCCGCACAGATGCAGAGCTTCACCAGGCGCTGCGGTGCCACTCCTCGCCCATGTGTGTTCAACCCCAATTAATTAACCCGCAGGGCTCAAAGCGAGCAGGTACCCCTCCGCAGCGAGGCTCTGGTTTTTAAATGCGCATCTCATTTCTCAATTGGCTGCTCTGGCCACTTTTGTTAAGAGAGGGGACATTTTTTTCATCCGTGCACATCCCTCCCTTCATCCAAGATTTAGGCTCTGTTCTAAAAACTGGTGAGATGACTACATGGGGAGCTATTTTAAAATAGTATCTTTCTGACAAATTAAAAGTAACACATTGAATTAAATGTGAAAAATATATATAGGTGTGTGACCGATGGCATAAAACGTGTAGTAAATGTAGGAGCTAGCTAAACTACATAGTTTATTAAGCAAAGGTAACGTTCTATTATTATAACATACATATTTGACATGCATACTTGTGTTTGGAAATCCATTATAAAAATTTCAATTGAAATTTTTTTCATAAAAAATTTGCTTGTAAAAACATTTGCCAATAATCTTTACAAAAAAAAAAAGAATTTCAATGTAGAATACATTGCAACAGTTTTTCGTACTGTTCAAGATATCAGACAAAGTCAGAAATTATTGATTATAAATATAATGCATTTTAATCTAATAAATTTTTTTACTTTTGATTGGATTGATAATTGAATTTACCTAATAATTATGTGTTTTTATACTTATTAGATTATTGCGTTGTTAACTTAGCAACATTCAAACACCAGACTGTCAAATAAATTGACTTCAGTTTTGCCTATATGTTTTGTCTATATATTTTGAGGCTTTTGAGTTTGGATTTCATTTTTTTATATAATATAGTTATTAATTTCTCTTAAGCATCTCTTTTAATGCTAAAAATCTGTGGTTGCAGATTTGTTGTTGGTGGCAAAACTACATAAATTCACCTTTATATGCTTTTGCAAAATGTTAAAATCACAGAAAGCATACAATAAGAATGTGGATATAATAAAATGGTTAAATGTGTAGTGGTAGCTGCCTTTAACTTTTAGAGCCGCTGCCATTTTGGGTCTTTTACAATGGCCTTGTGAAAGAAATCATAGCTTTCATAAATATGGATTTTGATGTTGTAAGCATTAATGTTTGTTATTAGTCAAAAACTTGATACGATATGAATGCAGCATTAAGAAGGCAGCTTGCTAGATTTTGAAACGGGCCTAATCCTCCTCTAGATCCTGCGTGAGAATTACACTGAGAGGCAGCTCATGGAAAATCATGGATGGAACACTTAAAAGCGTTTCCTTTGTTTGGCCCCCTGCGCTCCCTTGACGGATCCCGGATGAAGGATGTAAATAGAGAGTGATGGCGCTCTAATTGCGGGCAGTTGTCATATGGAGATATTTGAATAGAGATTACGGGCGCCACTTCACACAGATCCACTCCCGTTCAGAGCAGTAAAGCGATGAGAGATCAGGAGAAACTGAGGGATTACACAAATGGACTACATTTACCCAATTAACACTCTAACAAGAGACAGAACGCACTGCTTAACATCTCAATAGCGCTGTTTTGGGCTGTTCGACCCACCTCGTGCCGCATATCTAATGCCAGATTAACCATAATAGCAGATATTTGTAATCCGTGCTAAGAGGGGAAATCACCCCATGTGACTCCTTCTGGCGAAATTAGACGTTGGGGTGTTTAAATTGATTGCTAGAATGCACATTGTTTTCCAACATGTTTGTCACATTTGTTCACTTCTGCAAATACATTTTTTGAATAGGCTGATTCATTATTTAGCTTTGTTGCTAAAGCTTTGTTTGTGGTGATTTCTTCAGACAATATTAAGATGAACCTTGGGATATTATTCAGGTAGATTTCCAAAAGAAGTGTCACGATGACATTAGGCGATAGATACAGATAACAAGGGGGGGGTGTATATATTGTTACAAAATTCAGAGTAAATATTATAGGTACACTCTAAAAAATGCTGGGTTGTTTCAACCCAACTTTGGGTCAAATATGGACTAACCCAACTGTTGGGTTAAATTTGTACATTACATTTTTAACCCAAAAGTTAGGTTAGTCCACATTTGACCCAAGGTTGGGTTGAAACAACCCAACATTTTTTAGAGTGTGTATAATATAATATTAATAATTTTAAAGTAAAATGTTAGAAGATTTTGAAATATGAGGTGTTTCAAAATAAATGCACTTGCTTGTACTCACTTTCCCTTCCTTCTCTCTATAGCGCAGACCTATGGAAACAAACAAAAAAAGGCCATTTACAATGTGCAAGGGTAGTGTGAAGTGTATATATAGTTTTTTCAGCACAGTGTGTGTGTGTGTGTAAATAGCTTCACTAATCATTGCGTTTGAAAAGCGCTGATTTATGGCCATTGTTAAATGTGGGCCATGATGAGAGGGCCGGTGGTAAGTGCATTTGGATGTCTCTGTGTGATGGTGGCGTAAATAGGTGCTTTATTTATTGCTGTGCTGGGGCCCTCTACGCGGAAGAGCGCCTCCCCAAATTGAAATATAGCGCGAGTTTACTCTGCTGATTAGGGCTCGAGCGCTGCAGCCGCCCAAGGCTATCATCAAACAGAGAACGGCGCGAGCTGACACCTAATTGTGGCGGGATTAATGTGCGCGGAGTGACAACAAATAACCCAGAGTGTCAGCGCAAGAGACTGGTGCCGCACAATGGATGAGGTGCCGGGCCTTTGGTGTGGGGCCACGTGGGACCCTAATGTGGTGTAATCCGTGATAATCCAATAAAGGTGTTGGTACCCCTTTAGGGATTATAGGTGTCCTACTGAGAGACATTTTGTTTAGGATTCAAAAGATGAATTATTTGGTAACATTCCATTAGGCGTATAATATAATGAGTATTTGAATATAGGATCTGTTCACGAGACAATATGCCTTTTGTAGCGAAAAATTGAGGCGTTTAAATTGATTGCAAGAATGAAAATAGCTAGCCAAATTGTTTATGTAGCACTTAGGTCTACTTGTTTTGAACATGCTGATTTGTCGGGTAGCATTCTTGTTAGATGTAATGGAGAAAACGGTCTGTTTCTGTAGCCTATAAACTGAAGTACATTTGCATAGTCTTTCATGACATTACTTTTTTACAATGCATTATTTTCGCTGCATTGTTGTGGACCGAAATGCAATATAGCCCACTTAGTGTCTTAAGGATGCTACCATAGAGAAATGATTTAGTATCGCTACTTTTTTCATTGTACCTGAATTTAATTTAAAAATTGGTGCGTGCATGTGTTGGGGGACTGAATAAGTTATTTTATAGATAGATAGATAGATAGATTAGGAGTAGATAGATGATATGTCAAGAAGGCACGTTTTAGCACGAGGTTTGATTAAAAGTTAACGTAATGGGTTTTCAATCTATCCATCCATCATTATCCTGTCCTTCGATCGACCACTATCGAGCCATCTAGCGTATCAATGTATCTATCACTACATATCTATTAAAAAGAACTTCATTCCGTCCCCCCACACATAGTCGAAATAAGATTGGATAGAACAACGACGGATAGACAGACAGACAGACAGACAGACAGACAGACAGACAAATAGACAGACAGACTGATTGATTGATAGATAGATAGATATCCAAACGTCACTTTTAGCAGATGTAGTGATTAAAAAGGTATTAACATACACCTGGGCTTTCATATGATCCATCCATCCATACTTATCTGTCCTTAGATCTAGCTATCCATCACATTATCTACTACATATCATTTATAAAAGAACTTTCCTCCCCCAACAGATAAATAGATGGATAGACAGACAGACGGATAGACAGACTGACAGACAGACAGATATTCACAGCAATAGACAATTGACAGACTGCTTGATTAGATGATATAGATGATTAGATTGTGATAGATAGATAGTAGATAGTAGCAACGGCTCCGTTATAGCAATATGAGGTTTGAAATTAAAACGTTACATATGATGGTTTTACAATCTTCCATCCATCCACTTCTGTCTATCGATCTATCCATCCATCCATCTATCTATCCATCCCTCCATCCATCCATTATGCTACTACATAGTATTTATAAAGAACTTATGTCAGTTCCCCCAACACACATAGAGATAGAAGAGATAGATAGATAGATAGGATGATAGAATGACACAATTACAGACCTATAGATTATATTTTCTGTTGTGTGCATATAAGAGATTTTTCCAAAATAAGAAATAGGGAAAATAAAATGGGAAAATAATGTTTTTGTGGGTGAATTTTGTATAATATTTCTAGGCTATGTGGCAGCATATGAATTTGTTGGGTTATTATATATTTGCTCATTTGAACCCCGTATTTCAAGCAATAAGTATTCCCAAAATCGCCTATATAACCATCTCCATTACGCACACCCACATTGTCTCTCTCTCTCTCGCTCTCTCTCAGAGAGAGAATTGCAAGCGTCTCTACAGCCGCTCATCCAAGCGTTACCATATAAACTTCCAATAAAACGGAGCCGCGTGATGACCTTTACCGCAATTCATCACGGAGCGCGCCGGTGACTGAGGGGGGCCCTTCACAGACCGATAATTTGATTACCACAACATCTGTAACATCAATAATGTCCGATGAGATTGTTTTGCGCAACCAAACATGCCGAGGCCATAAAAGAGAGAGAGAAAGAGAGAGAGCGTGAGAGAGAAGGTGTCTCATCTCTTTGACATTTTTACTTGCATTTCAGATACAGTTGAAGAGCGCGCGCAAAGATTTCTAGATAAAGATCCACGTGGCCGCGGCAGGACGTTTGACGATGACTGCCATATGCCATATTAGACAAGTGTCATCATAACTTTGCTATTGTATTGCATATCTCAGTACTTTACTGTCATGTGTGATTAAACGGAGTTGAGTTGGTTCGACTGAAGCGAGCTTAAACTGACACTGTCGTGCCCCTGATTACCCTAAATCACTTTTCATGCTCTTGAATTTGTCTCACCTGTTTTATAATGAGTTTAAATCGTAGGTGAGAGACACAGTTCGTCTGCGCGGGTTTAAAACGCGCCGGAAACACTTAGAACTGGATATAAATGTTTTGCCTAACCAGAGGAAGCACTGCGCTCACAAGCCAATCGCGTGATCCATTAAGCTCATTTATTAAACGCAATTTGCCTTGTGTCATTGACTTGAGTAACGCCTCGGAGTTGAGAACGGAAAGACACACACGAGACCACCGGGCGGGACAGCGGGGAAACACGGATCTGACACGCCGAATTAGGAGGCAATTAAGAGGAGGTGGTTCCCGGGTAAACGGTGGACACCTATGGACAGCGCTGGGCGAGTGTAATGTCAGCTAAATTGCTATATTCTGATCGCTGTTTAATGGCGCTCTCACCCGCTGAAGCCTCGAACGCTGTGCGGAAGCACTTGATGGGTGTTCTGGTCAAGGTGGTGACCAGCTAAAAAAATCGAACGAGGCCTATAAGGTTTTGCGCGGGAGAAATTAGTAGATGGAAGATAGATTGTTCAAAAAAAAGTGATTTAGGTTTTTTTTAAAGTGATTGAATTACAGAGTAAGAAAGAAAGGAAAATGAGATTGTGTCAAAAGTCCAATCCATGTCGGTGTCTTATCATTTTTATGCATACTATTATCTTACACCATATTTTTTGTAACAAAAATATGTAGCCTATAAGAACGTTTTGCTTATGTTCCCATTAAGTTATGAAAACGATATTTCGCTCTGATAATTTAATGTTTAAAAAAAAATTGTAGTTGGTTATGGAAGGTATATAACAGTAAGATAAGAAATTATTAAATATTCCATTGTATACGTTTGCAAACATTGTAGAAACGTTTTGAATGTCCTCTAAACATTCCGAAACGAGACAAACATCCAGCTCAAACATTTCATAAATAATGTTTTTGTGCTATTACTAAAGACCAGGGAAAAAAATTGAAGAAAAGTTCTGTTAACGTTACAGGAAGAATGTTATGTTCATAACTTTAAGAGAACCTTTCCAGAACGTTTTGAGAATGTTTTCTGTTAGCTGGGTAAAAGCCACTATAAAACGTTCACTCAAAGAGAGAGAGAGAGAGAGAGAGAGAGATCAGCTACATAATGAAGGTATATTGTAAAAAACAAGTTTTACATTTAGTCATTTTTAATAATTCCAATATATGTTGGGCAAAATCATTTTATTTTTGTTACTTTCTATATCTTTGCGGTCTCATTAATCATTTTGAGCTTAAAACGTATTAAAATCCATTTATTTAAGGACGCATTGTGACAACTTTATCCATATGTGACAACATGCACTGGAAAAGAGCAGCATGTGTTTAATCAACTGTATAACATTAACTTTAACAGTTTTTTTCTTCTCCAAAGCAACGATTACACTCTATGTATCTATATGCATACACTGACATATAAACCGAGCCTGATAAATATTTACTGGAGTAAAAGGTGTGACAATTAGCCCCAGTCTCCCCTACGACATGCAGGGTTTTGCTTCTCCGGTGTTCCCCGCACATAAGTCTAATAAATAGCCAAAATGCATGCAAAGTCATGCATTTGCATCTTTTGCATGCCTATTCCTGCAGGGCTAGAGCAGAAGGTTGATAGTGTGCGTGCTTGGGAGGTTTTGCCGGTCTGCACGACGCCGTTCCCTTGCGCAGAGATGCATGATTAGTTGTGGTTTGTGTTAACTAATATGTGCACGTTTTTGTGTACCACTTTAAATCATCTTTGTTTGTGTTTTGCAGTCCCCCATTTGTTGTAGTTTGTGACGGCTGTTTTCTTGCCCCTGGTTTTTTTACTATTAGGCATATTTAAGGCCATGCAGGCGCGCGCAGGCAGCAGAGGCACTATGTTCAAGGTTGAGTTACTTTTGGGGCTTTTTTGTGTGAGCTATTTGTCTCAGCAGTCAGTACTGTTAATGTTACATTAGGTGTTTGATGTTTCATCATTTCAACCAATATTGCGTGAGATAACGAATGTAAAATGAAACCGCTAGGAGCACGTTTGAATTCCCTCAGAGGTGCGGGGGGAAAAATCCACGCGCCATGCCTATTAGCCTGGGTAATTTATTTTGTGTATGTCAGAAAACAAGAAGGCCAGAAAAAGAATATGGGGCTTTCTTTTCCATTACCAAACATTACAATCTTATTTCCATCACTGCACCGTTAAGTAATTTGCGAAAAGCCAACAGAGTCTGGCGCGCCACGCGCGTGGCGTGTGTTTAAACCCATTACTTTACCTTTTAATCAAACCTCGCGCTCGTGTCAAAATGCGCCGTTTTCGCCATGCATCTCTCTGAGCTCGTTCCAGTTCACCGGATGACCTTGAAAATGTTTGCTCTCCTACACGTTGTCGTCTCTCTCTCTCTCTCTCTCTCTCTCTCTCGCGCGCGCACACACACACACCCATGTCATGTTTTCATTGTTATAATATCCTCGTTTCAATCACTTTTTAAATTGTCACAGTAATTCCTCTCATTTCGACCTGATTATATGAGATTTTCAGAATATCAAGTTGACTTTCATCATCACAGTTATATTCAAAGAGGTCAAAAAGTGTAATCAACTTATCACTGCAGGTTGTAACTTTTATCTGACCAATTTCAGGCAAGTAAACTAATTTAAGGTTGGAAAATTAACTGTTTTTTTTGTTTGATTGTTTTTGCTGCACACAACTGTACATAGAGAAGATAGGTAATTCAGTGAAAATTATATATTTGTTTCCATATATAAATATACTGTCAGGTTTTGTACAGTATTTGTGGAAAGATCTTTCTAGTAAACACATAACTAGGCTATATAGTGTCACCTTTATGTATACTGGAAAAAATGGTGTAGAAACAAATTTCACTCACAAATTGCTAGTCAATTATTAAATAATTATGAAAAATAATTATACAAAGAAAGGCAAGTAACACATTGAAAACATGACATTTGAAGTATGCTAGAAACTGAAATAGTACTATTTCCAATATTTTATTTACACCTTTTTTTTTTTCTTTTTTTTTTTACATTTGGCTAGATGAACTCTATTTACAAACAATTCGAGTTACACTTATCTATTTTTACATAAGTACATACATTTCAACCGCGTTTGCAAACGTTTCAGTAACCGGAAGTAACCAACCAGTACGCCGCTCGAGCGCTTTTCGTTAGGATGCGTGTGGTACGTACATCAACAAAACATAAATCCCGTCGTTGTTTAACACAATATTACTTTTATATCACAGGTATATAAAACGATTTATATCAAAAATTATTTTAAATAGTTGATTGGCGCCAAATACAGTTTGGTTGCGCGAGAATCAGAAAAATACTGACAGGAATTTCTTTTTAAAAAGTGGTTCTTTTGAGAGAACTTATACTTCTTAAACTTATACGTTTACTTATAAAATAAACACACCGCAAAAGATTAAACACTTTAAAGAACAATTAACAGTTCAAATTATTCATTTAGGTTTGGCGAGCACAACCGAGAAAACTTATATGCACCTATAGGATTACCTTTATGCTTTTTGGAAGACCTGTGTGTGTGTGTGTGTGTGTGTGTGTGCGTGGCATGTGCATGTTGAGTGTGACGTGTGGAGTGTGGGTGATTGTATGTGTATGTGTATGTGTATGTGTATGTGTGTGTGTGTGTGTGTGTATGTGTCTGTGTGTGTGTATGTGTCTCTGTGTCTGTCTGTGGTGTAGTGTGCGTGGCCGTGTGCGTGTGCGTGTAGGTATGTGTGTGTGTGTGTGTGTGTGTGTGTGTGTGTGTGTGTGTGTGTGTGTATGTGTATGTGTATGTGTGTGTGTGTGTGTGTGTGTATGTGTATGTGTATGTGTGTGTGTTGGTGTGTGTGTGGTATATGTGTGTGTGTGTGTGGGGAGGGTGCATGCTACTTGCTTTCGGACGTGATTTATCGCCCCCCAGTCCCGGGGAACGCGGCTCCCGTTCCTGTCCTAACGCATTTCAGCGCGCGCATCAGCCGTGATTAAACACCTGCTATGGCGCGCGAACAAAGCGCGCTAATCCAATATGTATCTCTGACATCTTAAATATCGTCCAATCCCCCGGCATCACGCGCAGCTTTTCCGCAAGATGGAATTCTAAAACATATTTTTCTAATTTATGGACGGACGATAAATCAAAATTAAGCCGTGGACAATGAAATATAAATCAGTGTGCTGAGAACAGGCCTGGAATGCAGCTACAGGCTCGAACGCGTGCATAGGTGTGGGGTTTGCAGTGTGGTTTGTGGATCTGCTTTATGAAACATCAGACATGCTCAGGCCATATTCATTGTCCCCAACAAAAATCTAACATGAAGAAATACCATACTACTATGCAACGGTTGTAACTGCACTGTAAAAAAAAAAAAAAAAAAAGCAATTGCATTTATAGCGATGTGCCTGTAGTAGATGTGCATAATAAGATATATGAATAACTTTTCATGTAAACACATTTTAGATCAACAGTATTCCTATTAACAGTAGGCTATCTGTGTGTGTATCATATGCTTTCTTTTTCTTACTCAAGATTTTTGCTCAAATCTTAGACAGACCTATAACTGTATTTTATCCTAGATCTTAAAGTCTGCGGTTGCTTCACTAAACCTACATGCTTCTGCAAGGCATCTTACTTTATAAGGTATGAGGTGAGTTTATGCATTTTATATAAATCCTAACGTAATTTGCTTGCTCTTTTGTCATTTCAGTCATAGCCAGTGAGTCCTATGGTGCTGTTGTTTTCTCTGGCACTAGATTGCTTGTTCTCAGACAGACATAAAGGAAGGCCATTCTCTCCGGTCACTGTCCCGGTGATGCTTATTATTTGTGACTCTTCAATTCCACCGTTTCCCAGAATTCTCAGCACATTCTGCCCAGTGTATTATGCGCCGTGAACTACTCGGACATTAGACGCGTGTCTGTGGCCCTATAGCCACATAATGGATTCAGCACCCTGTTCTCATGTTTGGAAACAACCCAACATCAGTGGCCCTATGACCGCTGAAACAAAGAAAATATCTGACCATCGTTTCGTTTGCCCTTACATACTTTTATTACGGATTTCCATGCTGAACGAAGGCCAGGAGAAATGGCTCGGTGCAGAAACAATACATCATCAGACTGACCTAGTTTGCAGGGCCGCGGGTGCTTGCGAAGGATAATTGTTTGTAATCATCTTAATTAATATAATAATCATCTAATTTTATACCTCCTAATGAAAATTAAGTGCATTTTGATGCATAAGTTGTAATCAGCAGGCCAAGTAATTCATCTAATGATTTGTATCGGTGTTTATTCAAATAAGCAAACAATTTAATGCATTAATTTATACAGATTAAAACTTTGCAAGCTCGAACAGGGCGGTGGAGGTAGACCGGCAAGGCTCTTTTACAGTAAAGCACCTTCAAACAGAAACTGTACAGAAAACAAAAGTTTGTAAATATTACAGTAAATATGATAGGTCAATGACAAATAAGGATGCTTGATATGATAAAAATGAGCAGTCTAGCATCCCTGTTCCAAACTAAAAATGGTTCAACTGGTGACCAAAGTTGTTTTGCTGGAAATTTGTTCACTAAGCGCATCATTTGTCTAACTTTAATGTAATGACCAGTGACAATCTCAGTAACTCACAATATTGACCTGCATATTATGTGGCATAATGTAGGCCACAGAGTGTAGATGAAAAATAAGTCCAAAATTAATCAAATATAAATAGGTTATGAAAACTTGGTTATGATTTGAGGCCTGTGCAAATAAAATGTGGAGGCTTAGAATAATATATAGGCATTATATTTATGAATTAATATTATTTTTATAGTGGGCCATTTGAATAATGCTGCCATATGTATATTTTGTAACTATGTCATTTTTTAATATTCAGAAAGGAAATGAATAAAGAGCCGTTTCTTGTATTTTCTGCAGACATGCTTAATTTTAGGATGTTTAATGTTACATTTCTATTGTCCTTGGCTTTCAGATCTTCTGTGAATCGTTTCCATCAATGCATCAGTCAATCAATCTTCACCAACACCACACGCCATCAGCATCTCTATTTTGTTGTTTCTTCTAATGAAAACAGCTCTCCATGAGAGTTCTGATGAGTTCGAGTGATGAACGAGGACACAGTTTGGTGAGAGTAAGTGAAAATCACACTCTCTTCCTCCACTCAGCGACTTTTATGTAAAACAGCACAATTAAACAATGTCCTGAAAATGAATGTATGCTGGAAACATGAGGCTCATTTGGCTGATGAATGGCCGCACTTTGGATCAAACGCGATTTTAGTTGAGTGTGCGTTTAATACTGCTCTCATTGAAGTATTTCAGACCGATTTTCATTTGTTGAATTTAATCATTTTTAGCTTTATTTATTTTTTAATATTTTAATATTTTATTAGCTTTGTTGTTGTTTTTATTTATCATTTAAACTTGCCTTTTTTTTCTCCCCTGGTCAGGCCGGTCTGTTTTGATGGTTTGAGCACATCTCAGCTGGTCAGGCAGCAACACCATCTGGTAGACCAGCAAAAGCCAGCTGAGCACCAGTTTGGCCAAGCTGAAAGACCAGCTAAACCAGCAAACAACATTTTAGGCAGGTTTAAGATATTTTTTCAGCATGGTTTATTATAATTATTATTAATAATAACTATTTTAGTAGTAGTAGTAGGCCTACTGTTGTTGTTCCTGATGTACTTTATTGCAGAAGTGTTTACAGCACTAGTTGAGTTGTTCTATATCATGGCCATTTTAGTTGCTCTTTGTGAGAGAGGGAGAGGGAATTTTCATTCAGCCTTTGCCTCTGTTCAGCCCCTGAAACAGGGGGATGTGATCAATCTGCCGCCTATTAAGGCCGTTAATTGATAATGCATACTAATTAGGCAGAGCTTTGGTGCTTTAGAGACTTTGAGGAGGTAATTGTCGGCACAAGTCCAAATGTAGTTTAAAAAGCAGTCTGCACGAGGTGAAAAATTTCACTCTGCTGGTGGCGTGAGGGGCCTGTAATGAACTGAACTCATAAACGGGTTTAGTGCACAAGTACCAGTAAAAAATTTGGAGTCGGTAAGATTGGTATTTTTTGAAAGAAATTAATACTTTTATACAGTACAGACACATTAATTTGATGAAAAGTAACAGTAAATACATTTATAATGTTACAAAAGATTTCTATTTAATAGAATGATGTTCTTTTAGATTTTCTATTCATCAGGAATCTTGAAAAAAATTATAATTTTTTTTCCATAAAATGTAAAGCAGCACAACTGTTTTCAGCATTGATAATCATAAGAAATGTTTTTTAAAGCATCAAATCCGCATATTAGAATGATTTCTCAAGGATCACGTGACTGAAGATTGGAGTAATGATGCTGAAAATTCAGCTTTGCATCACACAAATATATTCTATCTTAAAATATATTCAAATAGAAAACAGTTATTTTAAATTATAATATTATTTCACAATATTACGGTTTTTACTTTATTTTTGATCAAATAAATGTAGCCTTGGTGAGCATATTCTTTCAAAATCATTTAAAAAGTCTTACAACCCCAAACTTTTGAACGGTAGTGTATGTAAAAATAGAATATTGTAACTTTATACAACATATGATAACTATAAGAAATGTTGTTAATATTTCCAATTATAAGCAATAATGGCTAAAGCTAAAATCTATTTAAGAACCTATTAAGAGTGATCATAGAACATTACAGTTCATATTGTTCCACATTCAACGCAAATTATGTTAGGAGCAGGTGAGCTATGTCAAACACAGATGAAGTGTCCTTGCATGAAGGTGGTTTGAATGTTGCATTCCAACAGTAGGCCCACACAAACTTCTCTTCCGTTGATGCGTGCGTGGTCATCTTGAGTGAGACGCATTTAACTTCACTTGATGCAACATCAAGCAGCCCCTGACAAGCATGCATCAAAGCACCAGCTCTAATTAAACTAGATCAACATGTGAGAATATTTGTTCCTTTTCAGTGTCAAAATCAAGACCCTTTGAACCGTCAATCTCCCGCGCAAATGAGCGTGTCTGTCTGCTGTGTATAGAGGCTGGGTGTGATGTTGTCAAAAGCCGTTGCCATGGCGGTTTGTTGTGGTGCTCGACCCGAATTTGTTCCCCTTTGCTCCACGCGTCCCTGTGTCTTTATGCAAGTGAAGCCGTGGTTGGTTTGTGCTTATCGGGGCACTTACAGTGGTCCTGATAGTGTTGATCGAGCATGATCGTTTCTGTCGTCGTGAGCACGCTCTACCCCGTTGTCTCGGACATCCTTCAAAACGCTTTTTTCCTTCCTCCGACCGCGCGCTACTTCTATATTTTTTCATTAAACCCACATTTAATACCTATCATACCCTTTGTAGCCTCCCCCTCCCCTCCTTTATTGTTCGACGAGCATTTTTTGCGATCAATAGACTATAAAAAAAGCTTGTATACACTGTAAAAATTACTTTTCAAAGATTATTGGAGGACGTTTTACAAGAAAATACAATTTCAGTCTTTCTGCTTCAAAATTTCACAGTTCATTCAGTGTTACTTGATGTATCTTTGTAATTATTTGTGCAATTTACTAGCAATTTCTGAGTAAAAGATTCTGCAGGTCTTAAAAAGTCTTAATTTGCCCTTCCACAAATTAAAGCCTTAAAGGGATAGTTCGCCTTCATTTGCTGGTCCCCATTGACTTCCATAGTATGGGGAAAAAAACACTATGCCACTAAGTCAATGGGGACCAGCAACTGAAGGTAAACTATCCCTTTAAAAAGGTATTAAATCAGAACAGGAAGTATCAAATTCATAAAGTCATGACATTAAACGTTTCGTGCACAAATTAATATGTTCCTCAGTATTTTTGGTGTTTTCCAATGCAAAGAATTACTTGTTGCAACATGAAGATATTAACTTATTTTCTGAGAAACTGAACAAAATAGACATATGCACCAGAAAACAAGACTAATATACTAAAGAACATCATCACTTTTTTGCAGTTTGATCACAAGGTACAGTAAAAGTTATTTCCATATATTCTAGTGGTTGGGAGCAGAGGCATTCAAGCCTTAAACTATTTTTTTTTTTGTAAAATTAATTAAAAAGTAGTGAAGATAATTTTACACTTAGATAAAATATTGACGTATTGTGTTCGTTTCAATTTGTTCCTTAAATTTTCTTTACTTTGTCTTAAAAAAAATCTTACATTTTAACTTCATAAAACCTGCAGAAACCCTGAAAATAGTTTCTACACCAAATTTCTTTCTGTGTGCTAACACAGTCCTGACAAAAGTGTTTTTATGCTCACTAAAGCCATCCATTAAGTGTAAAAATAGCCCTCTGATGAGACTTTTGAGAGATTCATCAAATCAGGTTGAAATAAATATAGCCGGGTCATGGCACCACTGTGGCCTGGTGTTATATTATTTGTTGTCATAAAATGCATTTAACTCATTGTTTATCATCGCTGACAGTTTTTCCTCTTGAAAATGTGTGAATCTGTTTTATATAGCCTCTCTCTGTCTCTCTCCCTCCCTGTCTACCTTGGGGTTTTTTTCTTCTTTTTTTTTTTGGTTTGTTTGTTTCCCGCTTTTCTCGAGGGGTGCGTGAAGACAGACAAGCTTGCCAGATTCATTTTCTGATCAAAGCTGTTTGATTTGGTCAATTTTGCCACATTGGAGACGTTCTCTATTACTGAGATAAATAGCCCCGGGCTAACTGTCAACCAAAACTTGTAAGCTAATAAATTATTCCAATTTCTCCGTGCCGGATTTCTCCTGGGAGACAGCCTCTAGGAAATACACTTTTTGATTAGTACATTTCTGTGTGTGTGTGTCTGGACATTCGGATGTGTCGTCTTTGATTAGCGGCAGCCCTGTTAGAGCTGAGGGCGGCAGAGGGGCTGTCAGTCGAGCACAGACTCTAATGCATAATGCATTGACACAACCGGCTTTCTGCCACCTCCCTCTCCCAGAGCGAACGCCGGCGGACTAGGTTCCCCTCACCTGAGAGCTCCCTCTTTCTCTTTCTCTCTCGCTGTCCCTTTCTTGGCTAACCAGCTCAGGAAATAAAGCATTGTGACAGATCCTCGCTCGCTGCAGTCCTGTAGTTATGAGTGCCCGGCACACACACACACTTGGAAGTTGGAAATGGGTTGACTTGAGCTGAAAGTGTGCAATCAGCAGAATAGGGTAGAGCTGTTTGACTGATAGGCTGTTGGGAAATTGATCTCCACCCACTGGCCCGATAAACCCCCGCCTGCCCTCTCTCTTTTTTTCTACACTTCTCTTTTATCTGTCGTCTTTTCTCTTTTACCTCTTTTTGCAGGCGCCAGCACACAATCTGAAGCCATTCTGTGTATCCCTGCCACAAAAATGCTGGTTCTGGTTCTGCACCTGACACTTAAACGTTGTGGTCTTCAACCCGATGTACTCACCAAGTGCACTTTTCAAAGCTAAATGCAAATGAAAATAGATGTTACAAAACACAACTTTTTGATCATCAACACTTCAAGTAGCCAATGCAACATGCATTTATTTGCCATCCAGCCTGTTTCTTTAATTTAGCTTTGAATTTATTTACAAATAGCACATGCATTTGCTGTGAGTTTTATGCATTATATGACTTTTAAATATAATTATTTAAAATGTGTTAATTAATTAAAAATAATTATCTGAAGGTGCCTTGTCGGTGACCAATGGCCACCTCTGCCGCGGTTACCAGAGTATCTCGGAACTGCTCTCAGTGGGAATTCAGTTCATGTGGGGGGGCCAATAGTTCGAAGTGTTTCCGGACCTTGACATTGTCCTGCTGCAATACGACCGAGTCTCGGAGTCGCACAACATCAAAAGACTTTGTTCGCTGGCAGTGGGCTGGCAAACAGTGTAATCGAAAGGCAGCAGGTTGGGAAGAGCGGAAGGGTCAGTATCAACATCGGAGCCCCAATAACTCGCACTTTGAATATAACTTTAAAGCAATAAAAAAAATTTTATATATTTAAAATGGATATGTAATATTTATATATGAAGTTTTTACTTTTTAATATATTAAAGTTTTAAATTGTTAGAACAATATTTAAAAGATACCCAAAATTTATATAACATATTTTTTTTGAAAAGTGTAAGATTATATTTAAAATATTTCAATTAAATTTAAATTTAAAAAATGTTACTTATGCTAGTCATTGGAGTAGTATCCTTATATATATACGTTTTATGCATTCTCCACCCAACTAATTTGTCCCCTTAAAGTACTTTGTACATATATAAGGTACAAAGGTACAAACCCCTAAAGATACACGGTTTCAGTATTTTTTTCTATGTATAATTGATATCATACAGTATATTATAAATTAGGTGATTTGATATATGATAAATGATGTGCTCTGTTTGTTTTTGGTTAGGTCATGGAGTAAAGTAGTCAGCTACGTCATCACATGGATTTAAAGTCAAAGGAAAGTGAGCCAGTTTTGAGAGAGGTTTGCTGTCACTCGCACCATTTTCGTGGAAAAGTGTTAAATCTCACAGTTTTCTTTATTTTTCTTCATTTCCTCTATTTCACTTGTCCTTTTCTAATTTTTGCTCTGTGTTGACCCCTGTTCCCTTTATCCAGCCCTCTATATCCCTCCTCCGCCTCCTTTTTGTGTTTTTCCATGTGCTGTGACTCAATAACTCCCAGCATGCAGTTTGAGCACACATACACATAAACTTAGGAGTACAGAACAAACACATCTCCTGGATCCTGAGCACCAAAAACTACACTCATCATTTATCAGCTAGCTAAATGCCTGCCCAAACCATTACCGGCCTCCCCAAAGCAGCCAGCAGGACGGGGAGGGGAGGAGGGGAGGAGAGGAGAGGAGAGAGGCGCTGCGCTGGGTGAATTAAACTTTTAAGGGTTCAGCGCTTTCCCACTTTGGCGATTCATCTTTCCTCTCACCCAGGAAGTGCACACCCAGCAGGAGAGTGTGGTAATTACATCTCCACATGACACGGCGCTTCATTACTGCCTGTGTGTCTTGCTCACTGCCGCTGCTGTAGTTTAGAGATGGGACATGCAGGGGGTACGGAGGTGGAGGCTGTTTTGTTGTTGTTGGTGTTTTTTTAGTTAAACAGTAATGGCTGACTACACACAGCCTCTCAGTGGGTGAGAGTAATTTTTATGTACCACTGCGTTAACTGCTGGAGTGGACTGAAGGAAATTTGATAGACAAAGTACTAACAGGCCTGTGTTGTGTCTGTGAAGGGTATGAGTCTGAGATTACATGTTATCTGTAATTTTTTGACTTTTCAAGTGATGCTTTATGTGTCAATTATGGTATAATGGCATTCTACAAAGATAATCTATATAAAATTATTCTATACAATATAGAGAGGCTTCTTTATTTTATACAAGGATATTATTATAGTTTTTTTAATGGTTTTGCTCACCAAGGCTGCATTTATCAAAAATACAGTAAAAACAAATATTGTGGAAATATTGTTTCTATTAAAATGTGGGCTGTTGTAATATATTTTGTCATTTATTTCTGTGATGCAAAGCTGAATTTTCAGCATCATTACTCCAGTCTTCAGTGTCACATGATACTTCAGAAATCATTCTAATATGCTGATTTGCTGCTCAAGAAACAATTATTATTATAATTATTATTAATGTTGAAAACAGTTGTGCTGCTTAATATTTCTGTTCAAACTGTGATTTTAGGGATTCTTTGATGAACAAAGTTCAGAAGAACAGCATTTCTTTGACATAATTATTTTATATATTATTTGAAAATTAGTAACTATTATAAATTAATAAACTATGACAATTCTAAATGTATTTACTGCAATTTTTACAATATTATTTTTTTTTCATTTAATTATGTAATGCATCATTGCTGAATAAAAGTAATAATTAAAAAACAAAACCTATAGATTATTGAGGGCACTGAAAAAATAGGTTAGTATATGCAATATATAAGCTATACATTAGTGTGTGTGTGTATTAGATAAAATAAAATACAGAACATATGAAGTACATTAAACCATCAGTAGAGAGTAAATATAAAGAGTAGATTAGCTTGATGAATTCATCAGAATTCAAGCACGACTCGTTAGGCATCCTGAGACCAACAACAGAATGAGGTCTTAAATTCATAACTTAGTTCTCTGACTCCCTCTGTAGAAATCAAATCAAACACGAAAACTAGCATCTGACTGATTACATCTGACAGCCTGTCTCTTGGTGTGAGGTGTTTTAAAGACTCTCATGCTCTTTCTGTGGTCAGATGCACACACGTTCAATAGTCATTTTGATTCCAGTGATTTACCTAATTACTCTGTATCAGCTCAAGTCATCGATCCCACCCCTCTCCCGCTGGCAGCCACTCCTGGGGGTCAAGAGAGTGATTGACAGCCATGTGAACCAGCAGGTGTCTGCAAAATAGACTACATCTTTGAGTCATTTGGCCTGAAGTTCATGGCCACTTGTTTTGCAACTTTTTTAAAGCAAATAGATACTTACATGTAAGTGTTATTGTCACAATAACACATTCTTAGTTACTAAGACTGATCAGCCACGTCAACTCTCCTATTTACATGTAAGCTGCTTCAGTTATGTTAAAAAAAAAAAAGTTCACCCAAAAATGAAAATTTGCTGAAAATGTACTCACCCTCAGGCCGTACAAGTTGTAGATGAGTTTGTTTGTTCATTGGAACAGATTTGGAGAAATTGCAGTACATCACTTGCTCACCAATGGATCTTCTGTAGTAAATGGGTGCCGTCAGAATGAGAGCTGATAAAACAGCTGATAAAAACATCACAATAATCCACAAGTCATTCCATCAGTGTAAATCTATGAGATTTTGGGGGGTGTTGTCCATTAGATGCATGTTTTAAGTCTGGTTACTTAAAGTAGCAGTATGGAAGCCTTTTTTCCACCTCAGAGTTTAAAAATAAACCATAATTGCGATATTAAAATAAGAAATAAAGTTGTGCTTGTGAGATATATGCAAATTGAGGGATGTTATGTCACAATTATGAGAATTAAAGTTGCACTTGTGAGAAATAAAGTTGAAATTAGGAGAAATTGCATCCTTAAGATCAATGTATTGTTGTATTTCTCATTTGTAATTTGCTTTGCATGAAATGTTAACATATATAAAACCACAATTACCTTTTTTTTCTACTCTGAAGATGAAACATGCTTCAATGAGTAAAATTGAAGGAATGACAACATAATGTACAGAAATAAACTGCCTGAGTTCTGTTTTCGGCGGTGGATGTATAATTAGATTATACGTCACATATAGTTACACCGGATTGTGTGTCTGAGAAAGCAAGAGAAGCTAGCTGTGTGTGTTTTGGAGCACCGAGCTTTGGAATAGGCCTGTTAGTCAGTCCACCCTCTCAGCTTTCAGATTGACAGTGCGGGGTGTGTTTTGCTGCCTGACGTTGCTGTGGGCCGAGCAGTGACCCGAGCAGAGTGTGTGACGGAGCCTTTCTGAGTTTGTGTTGAGTCTCGTCAGACTTGGACCGCCTGGACACACACACACACAAGATGTATTCAACTGACTGCTAGAATCTGACCACATTTGCACTTGATGATTCAGCAGTTAAGTTGCCAGTGGTTGCCATTGCGTTATGTGGTTGCTAGGGTGTTTTTGTTTTGAAAGCAAATTGGTCTGTCTGTCTGTCTATCGAGCTATCGTTCTAGCTATCATTCTAGCTGTCGTTCTGTCCTATCTATCTATCTATCTATCTGTCGTTCTGTCCTTCTATCTATCTATCTATCTATCGTTCAATCGTTCTATCTATCATTCTATCTGTCGTTCTGTCCTATCGTTCTATCTGTCATTCTGTCCTATCTATATATCTATATCTATCTATCGTTCTGTAGTTTTATTATTTAGTCATTCTATTAAGTGTGCTTCGAACTTATATGAATTATAATAATTATAATAATTATTATATTAAATTTCCTTAAATTTAGATGTTAATTCAGGATTATGTTTGATACTTCATTTAAATTAATCTTAAAAACGGTAATTGAATTGGATTTTAAAAGGTGTTGTCTGTTAATTTCTGAATGGGGATAACCCTGGTTGCTAGGGTGTTCTTGAGTCGTTGCTAGGTGGTTTCTTAAGTCAAAGGAGCCCACCCTCAAATCTCTGATATTCTGGTCTTTAGATATGGCATTAGTCCCTCCTTCAGTGTAAATCTGGAGTATTATTTTTAGCCAGATTCAATAGCCATAATTAGCCAGATCTTCCACAAGTAGCTGTGTGCTGATATGAGGTTGATATCATACACCTGGCCTCATATTTTCATACAGTGTCTCTTGAGTGATTTATACAAAGTGTTGCCATAACATTATATGGAGTGTGAGCAAAGCGTAAAACCACTATGTTGCCTTTTTTAAATGTATAGTTAATGTGTTTCCATTTTGGAACAATTACCTTAGCACGCGTAAGCATCCATGTTTGGCATTTGAAAAATATTGCACAAATTCATTAACTTTAGCAAAGCGTGTACATGCAGAGCAATTATGTTTTTCATAGTCTCTTCACAAACATACCTGCCTCGAAACTTACTGTCCATCAAAACGAGAAAAGTTTAAACTCACTTTCAGTCTTGCCTCGAATTACCTTCAATCAAAATATAATTTCACTAAGAATCAAGAGCAAATGTGTGTGTGGTGATGTGGACATGATGGAAATAGACAGTGTGTGTGAAGGTGAAAATTTGGGATTCAAGAAGGGAAATGTTCCTTTGAGAAAATTAACATTTAGTCTGAAATAACCGATTTGTGTGAGTGAATCATGGAAGGTGTAACATAATTAAGTCATATTTATGTTTTTTTTTTCATTTGTACAATTTATGTTGTGCAATAATCTAGTTAAAAAGTACATGATTATCACAAAACGTCTGTCAGTCTAATAGGTGTAACTCATTTACTTCTGTAATGTGATGTATTTCAATGCATATTCAATGGGAAAATGTGGAAGCTAAAGGTAAAGTTTGGGATTAGTTAGACTTCTGTTTTTATTTTAAAATAAATAAAATTTTTACTTTTATTCAGCAAGGATGCTTTAACTTGATTCAAAATGCCAGTAATAGAGTAATTGTTACAAAATATTTAAAATAAATGCTATTCTTTAGGACTTTTGAAAAACAAAAGTATCATGTTTTCTAAAAAAAAAAAATATTAAGCAGCACAACGGTGTGCAAACATTGATAATCAGAAATTTTTCTTGAGCAGCCAATCAGCATATTAGAATGAGTTCTGAAAGGATCATGTGACACTGAAGACTGGAGTAATGATTCGGCTTCGCATCACAGAAGTCAAATACATAAAAAAATATATTCAAATAGAAAACAGCTATTTTAAATTTTAATAATATTTCATAATATTTTTACTGTATTTTTTATCAAATAAATGCAGCATTTGTGAGCATAAGAGACTTCTTTCAAAAACATTAATCAATCTTACCAACCCCAAGCTATAACGTTGTGTTGAAAGATGGCACTGGTACAACAGTTGCATAAAATAATCTCTAAATAGCTGTTTGGATATGGGTGAACTTTAATAAATTCCTTTTTTCAAAAAATTAAAATAGCTTGTTTTTAGTTTCATTCCATTCAATTCGGAAATTTGGAATTTCCTTATTGGAAAATTACAATAGAATGCCAACTTCCAACTGAATGGCATCAAATTTAGAGTACATAGTTGATGATATACATTCACTCAAGCCAATAAAATGTATCAGTGAGTCAAAGTTCCTTGGCACTTTTCGCTAAAGCAGCCAGAATGGATGCTCGTGCACCTGCAACTCACTATAAGTTGCGAGCCGCGTGATTAACCACTACCCCACATATACCTGCTCAAAAGCAGCCTCCCACAGTGCCAGCCTATCACACACACACACAGCACCTCTGCCCCCTCTCACTCCCTAAAGAAAGCCAAACCTCCCATCTCCCCTCTCTTCCAGAGAGAGAGAGAGAGCAGCATCAGGCAGCTGGGTTGCTGCAGTAATAAAGAAAGAGAATCAATAGGGCATGCAATGGAGCCAAGGTGCTGCCATTCATCATGCGTCCTCCCAAACTCCCATCATTCATCAAAGTCAATGAGCCAGCAAATAGGAAAATGACTATTTGTATCAAACACATCTGCACTCATCCACTGAGGTATTTCATTCCCATTAACTCCCATGGTAAAATACACTGAGGGTTTGTGTGCGAAGAGAGCATTGTGTGTCTGTTTGTGTTTGCGCTTGTGTGTTTATATGCTGTTTGCACAGGTTGGTTGTTGCGAATTATCTGCCGAGGAACACTTTTATGGAGCGTGTGTGTGTGTGCAAGTGTTGTTTTTGAGGGACATTTTTACGTTTCGACAACACATCCTCCTCCTCCCCCAATCCCTATCCTAACCCCTATCATCTTTTATGGGCTGTCATTGGAGGATTTTAGTGTACATCTTCATCTGCTTATTTCCTCCCCCCCACCCCCTCTCTCTTTTTCTCTCTCTCTCAGCCTCCTTTTTTTACTACTACAACTTTTATCTTTTAATTTTACCTCCTCGTTTTTTCTCATCTCTTTCAAACACACATAAACACACACTGTTTGGGTATGACAGTGTGCTCTGTCTTTTATATATAAATCTCCCTCGGTGACACTAAGCTTGGTTATATTATTCCAGTCTGCTTTTTTTTTTGATACCGACGCTCTATAAATTCGGTGGCGCGAGGTAAAGATGAAGGTGGCTGATGGTTCGGATGCAAATGGCAGCGCCATCATCATTATGGTGTAATACCCCATGAAATGGCGGGGATCATTACTGCAAGCACTTTATGGCCGGCGCTGAGTGGATGGGCCAACGCTGAGCGATATTTTATATGAGAGTCTGTATATATGAGCTTTATCCTCCTTCTTTCGGGCTATTATTGAAGCGACGGTGTTTGCTTTGGTGGCTTGTCTCGGGTAGTGATCCGTACACATCATGAATATGATATGGTTTGGTAGTATTTTGTATATCTGGCATTAATAAGACACGAGGAAGCATTATATAATGATTGATAGATGTAGATGGTGCATATGGAAATGCATCATGTGTAATGTAATTAGATATATTTACAATACTATATATACTATACTGTGTAAATTTTTTTTATAAAATTGAACATGAATATTAATATTGTTGATGGCACAATTCATATAGCAAAACTGAAACTCTAAATATCACCTGTTTATAAATTAAACACACACACACACACACACACATATATATAAAAGAGCTCATCTATTTTTGTTATATTAGAGTAATTTAATCTAACTTCATGACATTGATCACATTTAAGCATTAGGCCACATATTATTTCACCGGTCTTAATACATTAAGGAATATTCTATTTAATAACACGGATAATGTTAATTAATATTTTATATTAATACTATTAACATTATTAATAAGAGTGAAAGTTATCATGTCTTGCCTGTGTTTTTGGTTGTTTTTAATTATTGTTCTTTTTAATGATGTGGATAAACCTCCAAATGGCAGAGAAATCAGGAGGATAGAGGTTTACAGGAAATGTCAAGAGAAATTAATTTCACTGATAAATCAAAACACGAACAGCAGTCCTGTCACACGTCAAGTGCTGCTGGTGTGAGCAACAGCGTTAAAGCATCATGAAGTTATGACGGCCCATCAACATGTGTCTTTCACACAAACACTCGCACGCTTAATCACTGTTTTACAACAACAGCCACGACAGCAGAGGCAATAATTACAATAACAGTAATGCATTCCATGAGATATTGAATATTATTTTGAACTAATTCATGCATTATCATAAGTGCAATTACAGTTAGGATTTTTGCTGTTAAGAGTTAATGGAGATGTTTTTATAGAAAGCAATAATTTGCATGTCATTTACATATTTAGATTGGAAAGTTTGAAGTCACTGGTATTCCTTATGTCTATCTGTCTATCTATCTATCGTTCTGTACTTCTATCTATCTATCTGTCTGTCGTTCTATCTGTTCTGTTCTTCTATCTATTTATCTATCTATCCATCGTCGTTCTAGCTATCTATCTGCATTTATATATCATCTTCATCTATCTATCATTCTATCTATCTATAGTTCTGTCCTTCTATCTATCTATCTGTCTGTCTGTCATTCTATCTATCTATCTATCTATCTATCTATCTATATATCTTTCCGGTCGGTCCTTCTATCTCTCAATCGGTATGTCGTCTATATCTATCTGTCTGTTGTTCTGTTCTTCTATCTATCTATCTATCTGTCATTCACTTGTCTATCTATCTATCATCTATCTATCGATCCATCTATATATCATCATCTATCGATCCATCTATCTATCTATATCGTCTGCATCTATGAGCTATCTATCTGTCGTCTGTCATGCTACTATCTGTCGTTTTCTCTATCTGTCGTGCCTATCTTATCTATCTATCTATCTGGTCGTTCTAATCGATCTATCGTTCTGTCCTCTATCTATCTATCTACTATGTCTGTCAGGTCTGTCATTCTATCTATCATCCGTATTGCTATCGTCATTCTGTCTGTCCTGTCTGTCTGTCTGTCGGTGTTGTCATTAATTATCATCTGTCGTCTGTATGTATGTCTGTATTCTATGCTATCGTCATCCGTCGTTCTTCTATCTATCTGTGCATTCTACTATCATCTATCTTCTATATATCTATCTATCTAATCTATCGTTATGTCTGTCTGGCGTCTATCTACTCGTTCTATATGTGTTCTGTCTTCTATCATCTGTATGTCGTCTGTCATTGCTATCTATTTATCTATCTATCATCAGACCATTCTATCTCTCTGTCATTATCTATCTATCTATCTGTCTGTCGTCTTGTCATTCTATCTATCATCCGTCGTTCTATCTATCTATCATCGCATTCATTATCTAGCTATCGTTTGTCTGTCTGTGTTCTATCGTTGTTCTGGTTCTTATTATCTGTCTGTTCTGTCTGTCCTTCTATCTAGTTATTTTTTCCTCATCTATATCCATCCGCGGTCTATTATCTGTCATCTATCTAATCTATTATCTATCTATCTGGTCTGTCTGTATGTCGTCATTCTATCTATCTATCCATCCCATTTATCTATTACATACGTCTGTCTGTCTGTGTTCTATCAACAGTTCTATCGGTTGTTCTGTTTTCTATCTACGGTCTGGCTGTCTGTCATTCTATCTATTTATCTGTCTATCTATCTATCCATCCGTCGTTCTATCTATCTATCTATCTATCATTCTGTCCTTCTATCTATCTATCTATCTATCTGTCTGTTGTGGTAGTTCTAATATAGTTCTATCTGTGTCTGTTCTTCTACTATCTGTCTGTTGCTGTTCTGTCATTCTATCTATCCATCCGTCGTTCTATCTATCTATCTATCGTTCTGTCCTTCTATCTATCTGTCTGTTGTTCGGTTCTTCTATCTATCTATCTATCTGTCATTCTATTATATATCTGTCGTTGCGTTTATCTGGGTTCTGTCACTTATATCGGATTCTATCTATCTATCTGTCTGTCTGTATGTCGTACTGTCCATGTGTCCATCTATCGTTCTATTATACATTTCTATCCTCGGTTCTATGTCTGTCTGTCTGTCTTATCTATCTTGTCTGTCTGTCTATCTTATCTATCTATCTATGTCCTCTATCTCGGTCATCTGTCTGTCTGTCGTCCATCGTCCTATCTATCATTCTTTCTATCCTTCCATCTATTGTTCTTTCTATCTGTTGTTCTATAGTTCTATTTATTGTTCCCTCAATCGTTCTTTCTAGCTGTTGTTCTGTCTATCATTCTATCGTTTTATCTGTCTATAGTATTAGCAGCAATTTTGTGTATATTTTTGTGAAAATTTGAAGTCACGTTGGTATTCCTGACAGATCTGTCTTTCTTTCAATCCATCCATCCATTGTTCTATCGTTCATTTGTTCGATCTGTTGTTCTATCGTTCTATTTATTGTTCCATCTATCATTCTTTCTATCTGTTGTTCTATCTATCATTCTATCTGTCTATCGTATTAGCAGCAATTTGGTGTATTTGCTGCTAATCAGGAATCTGTATCCTCTCATCACTAAAGGACTATTCTAGCTGACTCTGAATGACTGAGGGACCGTGGCTACTATTTTCCTCTCTCTCTCTCTCTCTCTCTCTGACATCCCCCTTCGCTCGTTCTCTCCTCCTGCTCTTTTCTCCTCCTCTGTTCTTGGCTTTCTGCCCGCTCCACTGCAGTTCCTCCTTCGGGAGCAGCAGGCAAAGTCACCGGCTCTAGGAACAGACCTTTCAAATTCATAAAATTCATAGGATCTTTCACAAATGGGTGAACACAATTTTCTACCAATTTCCTCATTATGCAAATATGCAAAATATCGCATTTAGGCCAATTACAGTCCCACACTGTTCCAAATCCACCAGTTCAGGCCATAATTGCAGAAACTATCAAATAATTATGCTCGCTAATTGGGAATATTTGTGACAGATAAAACAAATTCTCGCGCAAATTACATTTCATTCAAGGAACCACTGTGCGCCACTGCATTTTTATCGAAGTCTAATTTATCTTACATAATGAACTGAACTGAGTACTTGTTATCGAATTTGAACAATTCATATGTCCCTAATGTGGAATGATGAAATAAATTAGAGAGAAATTTATACAATATTTTCCTGATCTAGGCCTACTTCGAGAGGCTCCCGCCGTTCAGAGGAAATCTTTCATTGCTATTACATTATGTGTCATGAATCGCAGATCTAACTGTCGTGAAATCTGATGGAAGCTGATGGGATGTGCTTCCCTCTTTAGAGAGGCTCATCACAGCTCCCACAGCAGAGGCCGTGCCGAAATTTACTGTGAAATGCCAATGAAACAACAGGATACCCACTGATATCAGGAGGACGGAGGATAAAACATAAAGACTGCCCTCCTAAATCCAGACAAAATCTTTGTATATTATTATTTGAGTTATAATTACAACACAGTCTGTTCTCCTAAAGTGCAGCAAGAAAAGTGTTTAGGCATATGTGACCCTGGAGCACAAAACCAGTCTTAATTTTATTTTAAATAAAAATATTTGTAGCAATAGCCAAAAAACATTGTATGGGTCAAAATTATAGATTTTTCTTTTATGCCAAAAATCAATAGGATATTAAGAAAAGATCATGTTCCCTAAAGATATTTTGTAAATGTTCTACCGTAAATATATTAAAACTTAATTTTTGATTAGTAATATGCATTGCTAAGAACTTCATTTGGACAACTTTAAAGGTGATTTTCTCAGTATTTTGATTTTTTTGCACCCTCAGATTCCAGATTTTCAAATAGTTGTATCTCAGCCAAATATTGCCATATCCTAACAAACCGTACATCAATTTCGAAAAATTGACCCTTATGACTGGTTTTGTGGTCCAGGGTCACATATATTTATATTTTTACACAATGATAGTCGATACATACGTATCATACTATTGGTTGATACTTATCTATTGGTTTTATTGGTTAATTTTTTACTAAAATATTCCTATAGAATGTCATTCATATTAAAATATTATTATTATTATTATAAAAGGCAAAATATATTCTCCTGAGTGCCACTGAGTTTTTGGGCATATTTATATTTTAAATCATGATAGTGGTTGATGCATAAGTAACATCACACGCACACATATATATATATATGCATATATTTTGTTTTGCAAAAATATTTGTATAATATGTCGTCTATACAATAACAATATGATGTGAAGTGCAGCTATACACACACACACATTTTAATAGATGTACAGTCATGGTCAGAATTATTAGCACCCTTGTAAATCTGATCAAAGAAGAATTGTGAAAATAAATCTGCAGTGTAATCTTTGATTTTTATGTTTTAAAAACCATCACCCAATATGCTACCTTTTATTGAACTAAACCTTTAAAAATGGGGGGAAATATCATTATGAAATGTTTTTCTCAAATACACGTTGGACACAATTATTGGCACCCCTAGAAATTCTTATGAGTAAAATATCTGTGAAGTATATTCATGATTATGAACATGAAAGTATCCAGCCATGGCTTCCTGTTTCACAGGAATATAAATAGGAGAGAAAACAAAGCCCAAATTCCTTTAATCATCCATCACAATGAGAAAAAAACAAATAATATATTTCTGATGTGCAGCAAAAAATAATTGAGCTTCACAAATTAGAAAGTGACTTTAAGAAAAGCGCTAGAGCAGTGAAAATTCCCATTTCAACCATCAGGGCAATAACCAAGAATTTTTAATTAACAGAAAATGTTACAAATCTGCATGGAAGAGGACGTGTGTCTATATCGTCTTAATGCACGGTGAGGAGGAGAGTTTCAGTGGCTAAAGACTCTCCAAGGACCAAAGCTGGAGAACTGCAGAAAATAGTTGAATCTCGGGGTCAGAAAACCTTTAAAAAAAAAAAAAATCAAACAAGCACAACACATGTTGTTTGAGAGAACATGAAAATCAAGAAAAGAAAATGCTCTCATCCAAAAACAAACTCCGGCATATTCAGTTGTCAGACACGACTGTAACTTCAAATGGGACTGGCTTCTATGACCAGATGTAACTAAAAAAAAAAAGCTTTTTAACAGCAAACCCTCAAGATGTGTTTGGTGAACACAGGGATAAAAAGTACCCATGTGTAAATGAAAGAGAGGCTGTATTTTGATGTTGTGGGCCTATATTTCTGCTGGAGGTCCTGGACATCTTGTTTAGATACATGGAATCTTTGATTCTATCAAATACCAACATATAAAAAATCAAAAAGTGACTGACTCGGTTAGAAATCTTATAATGGGCCATGTTTGGATCTTCCAACCGGACAATAATAAACAAACCTTAAAAACAACACAAAAATGGGTCACTGGGCACAAAACCAAGCTTCTGCTATGGCCATTCCAGTTCCCTGACCTGAACCCTATAGAGAATGAGTGTGGTGAACTGAAGAGGATAAGCACCATCATGGAGCTGGGAATCTAAAGGGTCTGGAGTGATTTTGGATGAAGGAATGGTCTCTGATCTCTTGTCAGGTGCTCTCTAACCTCATCAGGCATTATAGGAAAAAACTCAGAGCTGTTATTATGCCAAATGGAGGTTTCAAAAAGCTGTGAAGGTTTTTTTTTTAAACCCAGGGTGCCGTTAATTGTCCAATGTGTATTAGAGAAAAAAACATTTATGTCATAATGGTATTTCCCCTCATTTTAAATTCTTATTCTCCAATGAGGTTAGATTTATGTGAATTTTTTAAATAAAAGATCAAAATGATTAACAATGCAGATTTATTTTCACAGCCTTCTTTGATCATATGTACCAAGGGTGCTAATAATTCTGACCACAACTGTATATATATATATTAAAATGAGTGTTTAATCATAAGTAACGTGAATTAGATTTTGTTTTGAAACAACAAATATGTATTTAGTATGCATTAACAATAATAATATGAAGGATAATTATTATTATATTAAGATATTATTATGAAAACAGCCTATTGTAGGACTATTTATATTACGTCATGACAGTGGTTGATGCATACGTAACATTGAAATACTATTAACATTTTTCTACACAATATTCAGATCGTATGTATTCATATATAAGACGATGGAAGATTATTATTATTCAAAATAAAACAAAAAACATTTCTTTTTAATAAAAGTATTTTAAAGGCAAATAAGTAACATTGAATTAATTTTTTTTTTTTTACAAAAAAATATAATACCAGTATGCATTATATCAGATAAATTATTGATGGATTAAGATTATCATCATCATCATTCAAAATAATAAAACATAAAAATATTTTTAATAGAAATATTTAAAAAGGGGCCTACAATACTTGTTATCTAAAACTCTGCGTCTTCATGTTACCTAAAGGCCAGGAAGGTCATCTGTGGAAAAGGCCGTTTATCTTGCTCACCTGTTCTAGGTCTATGTGTGTGTGATTTGTTTAATCCGTGGAAATGGTGTTGGCGCTGTAAACAAGCCGTGCGCGGAATGAGGACGGCCATCCACGCGTGGCAGCGCTGCCTATTTGTCAAAAAATCTTCCATAAATAAATACTGGGCCGGGATAGGTGATGTCTCCATTTTAAACAGGAGGGCACATGAAAGACCATCATTCAGAGGTGACTGTTTAACTCCATAAATCACGCTGATGAGGTCTGGGAACATGTATGACACCGTTTCTTTTCACACACAATATCTTCATTTATTAAAAATTGTGCAGTGAATTTGCCTTTAGTGAAAACCTATATTTTAGAGCCAGTATATGCATAATTAAGAAACAATTAATGCCACAAGAAGTTTTTTTCTTTGTCATTTTTTACAAGGGAATGCATGGAGATAGGGAGGTCCTCAGATATGTCTAATGCTTAATTCAATGCCATGGTCGCTAAGCATTTTTTAATTGACAAATTAGCGCGTTCTAATATACTGGAATTTAATCCTAATTAGTTAAGCGGCTGCTCAAGGTTTGAACATTGCACCATTTATTAAGAGGTCAATTTATTATTTGTTGAGAAGGCTTTATGAAATGAAAGGGCTATTTTTCAAATCGCTCCGCCCTTTAACCGTGTCGTGCTGTTCGCTGTAGTCATTATGAATTCACTTTGATTTCAATCCCACAATAATATGGTCACTAATGGCTCTGATATTGATGCTAATTGTAAGAGTCAATATTGAGGCACAGCGGGAAACCTCAAGTCGAGTCAGGTCTGTGTTGCAATCCTACACAAACTGCTGATTTATTTCTTTATTTGCATTTCTTTTGCACAGTTTTTAAATACCTGTAAATTGAAACAATTAAGACTACATCTTTTATTTTTACTTTTATATTTTTAAGAAAAAAAACCCAGCAGGCTGTTTAAATCAACTGCAGACAATTAACTCAACAAATAATGCATTTATATAGCTAAATTAATACATTTACAAAGCATGCCTTAGCGGATCTTACAGGCCTTTTGCATTTATTGCATTGCATGCATTTTTAAATTGCAGGTAAATAAACGTACAAGCTTGATCTTTGTGGACTATAAATGTCCAATTTGAGTTAATAAATGTCTGACTAGTTTGTAGAAAGGCACTATATAAAATTAAAAAAATATCATCATCAACATTATTATTATTGCATTTTAGGTATTATTTAGAGTCCCAAAATATTTGTATATTCGCATAATACAATTTAATTTACTTACAATTAAAAATGTGACATTATTATTATTATTATTTAACACCTTTTTTACAAATGATTATTTTTTATTGTTAGAATTTTATATTTATTAATTTATTTATAAAATGCTTTTTTTATTGTAAACAGAACTGCTGTTTGTTCGAAAGGTTGATATATAAAATAAACATATTAGTAGGTTATTAATATTATTAGAGCATTTTTGTTATAATTCGCATGAGTGGGGCTAAATTTTACTTGCAAATAGTAATTATGATTATTATTATTATTTAGTGAAACTTTTACAATTGTATTCGTTTATTATTATTATTTTTTTTTTTTGGTAAAATTCTATATTCTCAAAAGAACCATATAAAGCAACTCAAGGCTGTTATACAGTGAAAAATGGAGAACCTTTTTTATTATTATTATTTTTGAGCGTGTAAAACAAAAACATGCATATGTCTGGTCTTATTTTATTTGTCTGGTTTACAGCAGGTTATGTTTGGATTCTCTCTCTCTCTCTCTCTTACACACACACACATTTAGGGTCCCAGTCCCTGGATCCCCGTCCCCATCCGTACCAGCATCTTCGGCTCTCGTAAGGCGAAGCGATGTGCGCCGGAGCGGACAGATTCTTCTTGAAGAGAAGAAAGAGGAATTAAGTGACTCGATCTAAACATCCAGGACACAATGGCAGGTGAATTGATGGAGGACAAGACACACTCGGCCGAACACGCCCAGGCACGGGGATGGGAGGGGGGCGTCCGTGGGGTCTCTGTCGAGAGCTGTTGCGGGCCCCGTCCCGCCCCCCCCCCCCCGTGTTTACTCACTGATGCTCTCAACAAGACAGCCATTGACACTCGGATGGATGAATCCCGATTCGCCGCGCGGAGCCAGAGGTTAGCGGGGCTGGAATATAGAGCTCCTCCACGACACGCTCCCTTCACCTAATCTTCCGGCAAAATATTTATCATTATCAATTGGGGCCTGCTCTCTGACATTAGAATAGCACGTATGGATAAACCCCGGGAGGATTATCGATCCGCCCGGCAGCAGCTTACACAAGACTCGGGGTCATGCGGGACAATAAGAATAAAAGCATGGTATATCCAGCCCTCCGCTCAGGTTTATTAAGTAAAACAATGAACCAAATCACACCAGCATGACATAGACAACCCACTAAAGCCCACTCGTGCTTCTGTAGGACCCCAGTGCTGCACATGTTGCTTATTTACACACTGATTTACAAGTCAAAAGCTTGGAATAAAGATTTTTTTAATGTTTTTGAAAGAAATCTATTATTTTGGACACATTGTTGAAATATACCTTTAAACCTGTTCTCTATTATATTTTAATAATTATTATGTACTGTGAGCAAAAGCTGAATTTCAGCATCATACTCCCGTCTTTCGTTCACATGACCTCTTCAGCATTCATTCTAATAGGCTGATTGCTGCTCCAGAAGAAACATTTATTATAAAGTTGTCATGATCAGTAAGAGTAAAAAATGAAGACTTTATTCAGTACGATGCATTAAATTGATTTCCCCAAAATTGACAGGTAAGACACATTTAGAATGTTACAAAAGATTCTATTTCAAATAATGCAGTTGAAACTTTCTATCATCCAAGAACCTGTAATAATAAACATTTCAACATTATCGAATACGAACATTATTCCTATATTATAATTGGGCTCAGTTAATAATTGATGATAACCGAGCAGCAAATCAGCATATTATACTGATTTCTGAAGGATCATGTGATACTGAAGACTGGAGAAATGATGCTGAAAATTCAGCTTTGATCACAGAAATAAATTACATTTTTAAAATGATTCAAATAGAAAACATTTTAAATTGCAAAAATATTTCACAATATTTCTGTTTTACCGTATTTTTGATCAAATAAATGCAGCCTTGGTGAGCAGAAGAGCATAATCTTTCAAAAACATCAAAAAGTCGGTAATGTAGAAGCTTCAAGAACGGAAGTGAGTCTGTCAGATGAGGGAGGCCCCAAAATGTGCAGCTCTGGGGTTTTCCAGGACCAGGACTGAGATCAAATAAAACGAGGTTAGTGACTGGTGTGTAAAAACATTTGAGGTGGATATTTCAGCTTTTCTCTCCTGACTGAAACAGATGTAAAACTGAAATTCACATTGTGCACTGTGTATTTTTTCTCCTGTAGACCCGGTCTGGGTGGAATTGAGAAGATGTCAGGTCGATATTAGAAATGTCTGTTATGTATCTGTCATATTTCCAACTTTATTCCTTCTGAAGTGGAGAGAGAGACAGAGAGAGAGAGCGAGAGCGCTCTGGATGAATGGCAGCAGGTGCCAGCGGCTTCTTGCCTCCCGAGCGCTAATTGACCGACAGCGTTCATACACACATTCTCACTAATTTTACATTTGCTATTCCGGAGGGGTAACCAGACACGTCTCAAGGAATACATAGTATTTGCACTTACCGTGCAGGCCATCGACGATCTTTAAAAAAAAAAAGAAGGAAATTAGCAGCTTTGTTTGATAATTAGGCCTCTAAGATTCAGACTCAATTTTGTGCCATACACACACACACACACACACACATATTTTACAAAGAAAATTCCCCCTTTTTTTTTTTTTTTTTTTTAGAATAGAAAAATTGCAACAAAAAAATCATATGTGCAAATTAGTGTCATGTACAATGATTTTATTCTAATGCTGATTTGTTGCTCAGGAAATATTTCTTATTATCAGTGTTATCAATGTATTATCAATACAGTTGTACTCAGTAAGAATTTTTATTTTTTTACCTTTATTCAACAAGGACACATTGATCATAAGTATTAGAATATTTTCATTTGTAAATATGCATAATTTTATATAATTAACATTACTTGTTTAGAAAAAATTTCCCCTATCCCCGTTTTATTTTGAAGCATTTTAATGAAAATAAAGTTAGAAACAAATAATACATAAATCTTCAATGTGGCTCACACACACATTTTGTCACATTTTGTTAATTTTTTATGGATTTAGTAGTAAGTATATAGGGAAAATGAAAAAGGTGGCATTACAACCTTTGCCGTCTGCTTAATTCAATTCAAATGTATTTGTATAGCTCTTTTCACAATACACATGGTTTCAAAGCAGCTTTACAGAAAATGCATGTGTCTACCTGTTACAATTTATAGTGATCTGTTATCAGATAAAAAGTCTTGACCTAAGTCTTGATATGTATATTTTTTTCCTTGTAGATGATAAACAGTAATATTACACATCAAACTAACCAAGAACCTGCTGATTCAAAAGATACCAGTTCTGTAATTTAACATGCATTAGCATTAATACAAATCAAATCATAAATTAGAAGTTAAAATCCTGTTTTTAATCTTGTAAACCCTTCATATTTTCACATATACTTCTACTACCACCTCAAGATGGTGATGCTTGTGCATGATAGTTTAGTCTTTTGTAGTGCACATTTTATCAATACGAAGGGTATAAAAGAGTGCCAGCGGTGGTGTTCGGAACCAGATGCACATCGCTGCTTTGTTTTATGTATAGGCTAATTCGAATCCAAACGCGGGGAAGAGCGAGTACATCAGTAAATGAATTAGCAACTATTGGGTTTATGTGATCAAATATACTGTCTGGTATGACAGACATTCTTCATGCTTTTGAACACTGATTTACATTATTAAATGTTTAATTGAATATTAGAAAGGGGGGCTTTGTTGAAAGCAACTGGAGTTCACACACACACACACACACACACACACTGCTTTCGAAAACTCCAAAGTCATCCAGTTTGCTCTAATCACCACAATTAGTCCTGAATTATCACCGGACTCTGACAGACGTTCCTTGTAACTCTCTTTTATTTCCAGGCAGCGCTAATCAGCCGCTCTCATTACTGACGCTGATTAAACTGCAAATTAGCCAGCAGTGGCCCCGTTCAGCCTACCCGCGACTCGCTCAATATCAATTAGGCCCAGCAGCTTGTCTGCGGCTCTCTGGGCACTTCCAAATGCTTGATAGTGCCACTTATTAGTTTGGAAAACTAGGAAAATACCAATAATCAACGAGTCAGAGAAAGAAGAAGAGGGAAAGCAAGAAAAACGGCTCTTTTTTATGCTAACTTTCAGCTCGGGGGCTAGTTTTAGGAGCGTGTGCATGAGGGCCGGATGATAATAACGGCTGTCATCTCAGACCGGAGCACGGGTGGCCCCTTATCAGGGTGTCAGCGGGGAAGAAAAATGTATTAGACAAGGTGATATCTAGGCTTTTTGAAGTCACTTTTAGATATAATGAATCACATTAAAGCGTGACAAATCTGAAATCCTACATCATTAGGTCGTTCCGGTAGCAGTGCGAATGAATAAGTATTTTTTCTCTCCTTCTAACCTCCTGGAACCGGAGTTAATGACGGTTTATTTTATTTATTTATTTCATTAAAGAGAAATCATCTAATAAGCCCGCAATTATTTTCCTCTGGTCCCTTGTAAAAAGTGTCCAAGCGATAAAAGCGAACATAAAATGCTGGGAATTCAGAAGCCCGGTGGTTTGGTTTCCTATTAAGCACAGTAATTTGTGAATGAACGGCGTAGAAGCTGGAATCACAGTAAATGATTATTGCAGTAAACAATATCAATGGTGAGTATACAGCTCAATTGCAGCAGCTTTGTGGAAATTTTCAGTGTATTGGATTGCATTTAATTCACCATTCCCCTCTGATCAAAGAGTCTGAACACCATTTTAGCTCTTGGCCAGTGAATAATATCTGCTATCTAGACTAAATCTGTACTAAAGAACTGACAATGTGCAGTTGTATTTCAGGAAGCTATTTCTACCTGACCTTTGACCTTAGATTTGTTTCATATTAAATACTATTTTTGACTTTGAATGAAACAACTGCTCCGGGTGTGTGTTCACGGTGTGTGTGTGTGTGTGTGTGTGTGTGTGCACTTTGGATGGGTTAAATGCAGAGCACTAATTCCGAGTATGGGTCACCATATTTGGGCCACATGTCACGTCACTTTCACTAAAAAAACAAGTTAATTTAGACGTTATTGCATAAATCACATTTTTAAATGATATCTCCATATGTTTTTCATGTAGCAGCAGATAGAATCAGCGCGGGGCGGCCATTTGTAGCTTGAGTGTGCGGAGCTTCCGGTGTCATCTGCGTACAGTTATTTTTAGCTATACAAATACAGTCCGAAATGCTGCTTAGTATTGAAAGCTTGTATTTGTTGTCATATTACTTGAATTTATTATCTTAATCATTAACATACTGGTTTGTAGAGCTTTTGCCGTTTACTGCAGTTTGTTGTTCTTCTAGATATTTATCGGAAGTCTCGCACATTCACAGGAAATAGCTTACTTCCGCATTGCAAAACAGTCTAAAAGGTGTACATTTCCCACAGGCGTAATATATTTACATGAACATAAATTTACATAGACACGTATACTATTATTTCTATTATTTTTATGGTAGAAAATGCGGTTCTTCTGGTTTCTAATGGACCGGAGGCCAGTGCAAGGGCGTTTTGTCCTGATGGCATCCTCTCCTTTTGCCACACTTGACCCTTTTTATGATCAATAACCGTAAATGTGTCGATTTAGCGATGTGATCATGAATCACGCGCGTCTCAATCTTCACCGGACAGTACTGCAGTCTCTAGGTTACCCGGGTGACGGAGACCGGCTCTGCTCGCGAGCTCCGGCGGTGATGACATTCATCATTCCCCGCGCGATGTCTACAGTTTGACAACTCCTGCCACGTGTGACATATCTCACTTCACCTGCTCCGGTCTGAAACATTACCTCCGGCAATCGAGGTGTCTGTGATGTCCACTCTGCTTCCAGTGGAGGTGAGGAGTAGATCACACAGAGCCCAACACAAGAGCACTGACCGAAACAACTGAAGCAGTTTCAACAACAACAATACACAATGCATAACTATTCTTCATCAACTAACCAACATAGAACTTATTTGTCCACTAAATAATAATGATAGGCTAATATGATTATAACATATGTATTGGCCTAATAATATCTAAAATAATTACAATAAGATTAATATAACATTTTTTAGAAAATGTTTATAATATAAAAATGTTATTAATTATATATAATTAATTAAATGTATCATTATTAAATTATATATTAATTATTATTAATTACCGGATACTTATCTGTTTCCATAATAATAATATGATTTATAATATGATAACCTGTATAATAATATAAAATTATAAAATATCTTATAATTTTATTAATATTAAATTATTTATAGTTATAATATTTTTAATTATTAAATTAACTAACTAACTAACAGAGAATGTATCTGTCCACTAACTATTATTATTATTATTATTATTATGAAAATAGTCTGTTGTATATTATTACTTATTTTAAAGCCTAACCCACAAAACCAATCATTAAGTTCCTAAAAACTGTAAAAGCAGCTGTAGGCCTATAATATAATTTAAGCTGCAATTAATGGGTCTGTTAAATGCTACATGTGATTTAAATATTAAAGTTTTTTTTTAATCAGACTCCTTGATAATTAGCAGTAAAAGAAAAAAGATTAAGAAAAGCATTATGCCGTGTGATACCATGGTACTGAATGATTACTGTATTCATATACTATGAGATGTGCATGATACTTTTACTTTGTTGTTGTTGTTAACGGATTTTTCATTATAACCCTTTATAGTTAAACAGCCTATATACCGGTAAATAACATTATAACGTAGTAAAAATAAATAAAGAAACAAAATACATTAGCTTTTTGATCTTTGAACCGTCACGCGCTCTGCTTCATCTGCGCATGCGCACATTTTCTGCTGCGTAGTGTCTGTGCTAACAAGCTGATATCGGCTGCCCGCTTCTGTTATTATAAACATATTTATCCGCGTTTTCTTCCGGTTGCACTATTTCACACAACCCGGACAATGGCGGATCCAAGAATACGGCAAATAAAAATCAAGACCGGTGTGGTTAAACGGTAAGAAGACTGAGTAATCTTATCCTTTAAGTGTATTAATGTCAGCAGAATAAGGCCGCGGATTCACCGCGCTCCTCCAGGGGCATACGCCGCAGCTGAGTGTCCTCATTAGGCGGAAGCTGTAAATACAGCCCGGTGCTCTGACAGCTGATGTAGCATTGTCCAGATGCTGAATACCCCAGTCACTTTCAGTGCTTGAAAGCTGATGTTATACAATTCATAAGTGTTATTTGTTAATTTATATTTGTTTACGAGTCCAACAAAATTAGACAGAAATGAGGGGTTGAATGAAGAATTTGAGGCTGTGTTGATGCCACATGCAATAGATATTTTTATACTCTGTCAAGCAGCAGATGTGTTTGTCAGGACTATAATTAAAGATGATCAAGAATTACGTAATCTGATCTGATTTGTTTAGTTGTAATTATTGATTATTTAATAAGTGTGTTGTTATTGACTTATGTATGTGTGTGTGTATGTGTATGTGTGTGTGTGTGTGTAGTACAGAATATTTATATATACGTTAGTTTAATGTATATTAGGTGTGTGTGTGTGAGTCAAACACTAGACGTCCCATTTTGGTGTACACATCAATAACATTTACCTACGAGGGTTTTATATAAATATCGTAAATGCTAGCATCTCCTTTTTCACTTTTGTGGAAATAAAATGTCAAAATACGAATGAAATAATGTTCCATTGTCATTCAGTGAACAAATATATTTAAAACAACATGCTTAATTTGACCTGTATTTATCAAAATATATAAAAGAATAAGTGATAATACTAAATCTGTTATTATTTTTAAATTATTAAAAAGTTCTTGCGACATATTGTTAACTAGTGGATTGAAGGATCCATGGCATAGATTGTAAAGATTTAGATTAATAATGAATGATGTTTGGGAACTGCAACTGTGCTCCTTAATATCGAGTTTTTTTTAATGTCTTCCTATATATATATAGATATATATAGATATATATATATGAAAAGTTTGGTTCCAAAACACTATCATTTCATTAATTTGAGTAAAAATGTGTTTTCTTTACCAAGAAAGTTGCAAGATGAAAACCACTATTTTCTGTTTCAAAACTTTCACATAGCATATTTAGGTTATAATAAAATTAAAAATTAAAATCCAGATTTTGATTTTCAAAGATTTATTATAAAATTTTATTATTTATAATTATGTATATTACATGTCAATCCATGACACTTATTTTTTATTTTTTATTTTTTTTTCAAAAATGCAATAAATCCATTGAATCAATATAAAAGTTATTTTTCATATTGAAACTGCTGAAAATACACAACATAGTAAGTTGACCCACATATGACAGCCTCTGAACTTGGACAATACTAATCTTATATGCAGGCACTGGACTAAAATACATTCAAGCATGGAACGATATTCCGGACTATTTTCAAAAGGAATTGCAAATTGTATTTTCAATTGCATTTTCAATATGTGGATGTATAAATTGTGACATAATTCAAATGCAATTGCAAATCCTGCATTAGCGTTTGCATTTTCGTTTTCGCGAACGCACAGCTACGGCCAAATTTCAAATGAAAAAGCAAAGTCCATTTGCAGCTGTATTTCCCATGTCTTAGGAGTTGCGAGCTAGTCATATTTAAATAGCAATATTAATTACCAGTCTGCTTTTTCACTCTCGCTGCGTCGCGCATGTAACCTGCCAAAACTCAAATGGAATCGCAATTCCTTTTGCATTTGATTTTCCGATGTCTGCATGGAAAGCTGTCAATCAATGTGAGGGGGTGGGGCTATACTAGGGGGCGTGTTTGTATTGTGTATTGTGACGTCACTCACAGACGACCGTGCTGAATGCTCTGATCAATGGAGGTAATCGGTAAAGGCTCCGCTAAAGGCAGCTACCAATCAGTTTCGTACCTGTGTGAACGAACAGACAGTGCAACCTTCTTGGCACAATACATAATTATGTCTTTTTTACCCCAAATGTAGCGATTATCCCCTGCTAACAGCGGGAGCCACATCGGTACGCACAATAGGTCAATATTCACTTTAACCAAACGCTTTCCCCTGTCTCAGCATCTCTCACTGTTTACTCTCACTTACACTTTTAATCCGTAATAGAGAGTGTGTCACACCTGCCTCAAGACCTTTTACCGTTTGCACTCCACTTGATGCACTTAAGCAAACAGACAGTGCAAATCTACACATATTTACCTATTTGCAACCTATATCTTATTCCTATCTAATAGCCTATGTGCACCTGCCTCAAGATCTCTCAGTCTGTTTACGATCCGATAGATGCATGTGACAAAACAGAAAATGCTGCTACTCTTACTCTGCCTGCCCCAGATGACACTTCAGCAGTCAGATCTAGGTGCAGCTGTCACAGAACACGCTACAGCCAAGGCAAGATAACATTAAAAATCACGTGCATCAATCGTGGTGTCCAGTGGCTGTAAATAGCGAGAGATCTTGAGGCAGGCGCAACGCTTTGGTGCCACGCATTGGACGCAAACTCCATAACGGATTAAAACTGTTGAATAAAATATAAAGTAAGGTGGAAAATAAGTATAGATTAGTTTGTTTGCTTAAGTGCATCAAGTGCAGTGCAAACGGTAAAAGGTCTTGAGGCAGGTGTGACACGCTCTCTATTACGGATTAAAAGTGTAAGTGAGAGTAAACAGTGAGAGATGCTGAGACAGGTGAAAGCGTTTGGTTTATAGAGAATATTGACCTATTGTGCATACCGTTGTGGCTCCCGCTGTTAGCAGGGGATAATCGCTACATTTGGGGTAAAAAAGACATAATTATGTATTGTCCCAAGAAGGTTGCACTGTCTGTTCGTTCACACAGGTATGAAACTGATTGGTAGCTGACTTTAGCGGAGCCTTTACCGATTACTTCCATTGATCAGAGCATTCGGCACGGTCGTCTGTGAGTGACGTCACCTCCCAACACAAACACGCCCCCTAGTATAGCCCCGCCCCCTCACATTGATTGGCAGCTTTCCATGTAGACGTCGGAAATTCAAATGCAAAAGGAATTGCGATTTCATTTGAGTTTTGGCAGGTTACATGCGCGACGCAGCGAGAGTGAAAAAGCAAACTGGTAATTAACATTGCTATTTAAATATGACAGGCTCGTAACTCCTAAGACATGGGAAATACAGTTGCAAAAGGACTTTGCTTTTCCATTTGAAATTTGGCCGGAGCTGTGGTTAGCGAGCGACACATGTAACGCTAAATGCGGATTATAGACCATGCATGGATAGTCACAATTTATGCACCACACTGAAAACGCAATTGAAAATACAATTTGCTATTCTATTTGAAAATTGTCCGGAATATCTTTTCCTATAAATCGTCATCGCTCCAAAATGAATACAGCGGTCATCTTGTTAATGCATAAATTATTTACAGCAATAAAGAAAATTTCATCATAACAAGAACATGACAACATATCACATTAGAACCACAGAAATTTCCAAAAGTTACATTTCCGTACACCATCTTGCCATGTTAGAAACATCATTTTAGTTTGACTAGTGCTATAACCTGTAGTACAAAAACATAAATGGCATTAAACAAAAACCCTTACACTGACAAGCCTGTGCAATATGGCGTTCATAATCAATGAACTCATTCTTCTATTATGAACGCGATATTGCATATCTGTTGTCATGGATCTAGGCTCTGTGTAGATCCATTGCAAGCATGTGAGGGATATTATCTATTATCACAGAACCGGCTTTACTGACTAGATGCGCATGACAATCACATGCGATTTATCGTGCAGCACTAAGTTTGTTTGTTGATTACAAAGTAGATGAGGAAAACTAGGATACCGGGTGTATTCAAAGCGCATGCATACATAAATACATATTTTGGGTTTATTTGATATTTTTTCTTTATTTTTGAATTTAGCATGAATGTACAAACTTTATAGCGTCAGATATGACCTGTGACCTACATATGATCTCATTGACATTGATTATATTTGGTTTGTACAACTGACAGTCCCCAGTAAGACCAGGATCTTAGAAGCGCTTAACGAATGTTAGACTGGTATTAAAGTTGGTCATTTGTGTTCTGCGGGTGTCTCAGATCTTGCCTCATCCTCTCCTCACCCCTCCTTTTCTCTTCTTAATCCCCACCTGACTGCTGTTTGCATTGATTGACCAGATGAGGGCCTGATTGAGATGGGCCTGTTTGATAGGGCTGGTAATGGAAGTGTGGGAATGATTCTCAGTGGGATTGAGAAGGAGAGAGGGTTAGGAAACAACTTGCACACCATGCCAACACAGGAGACAACATCGTAATAAGCCGCGCCACGATAAGAACTGAATGCTTGGCCTGTCAAACTCAGCTGATGTTCACATGAGGGACCAATCACTTCTAGGTGTCTGAATTTATTTATGTTGAATTTAGCTTATTGCATGGGCACTGTTGGTGTCGATTGATGGTTTTATGATGGAACATTCCCGCTGTCAGGCCCAGCAACGACAGACACATTGTTCGTGTCTCTCAGACATGTTTCTTCTGGATTTCCCATCTGTTTTTTGCCCTCTATGTGGACGGTCCAGCCTTCGTATCGATTAGAGCAGTGCGAGTTGCTTTGTTTTCTTTCAGCTGAGTCTTTAGGTTCTATAGATTTGTCTCAGGATTCTCTCCCCACAGGCCTCTGTGGTTCACTCAGACTGGGCCTTCTTGACTCCAGGTCAGATAATTGATTTTGTCCACCTTTGAACGCTGTATTGCTGAATTGCATTTCTTCATTTGTCAGACCTGTGAGGTGTGGGCTGCTTGATGGTCTCATGGTTTACTCATTTTAAGTCTGTTTGTATGTTTGCACTAGCTTCAGTTTATATCTTCACCTGCTCTGGGTGTTCATTTTTTTTCTGTATGGTCAAGTAGCACAAGTCTTGTCCTCTCGTTAAATCGTATAAGGACATTCCCAGAAGTGCCTGTGTGGCAAATCAAATATGATATTTTATTTAAATATTTTTGTTTCTTCTTCTTTTTTTGTATCAGTAATGTACATTTAGGTTGTTTGTATTTGTTACATTTTCTGTTATTTTGTTAATGTTTATTGCATTATTTTATGCTTTCACATATTTTACATGAAGTTTATCATGTGTTTTTTTTTTATTTTACTACTTGTATTATGGTGGTAACCAGTACATTTTAAGGTACAACACCGATTTAGAAATATGCTGACATTGTGTAATAACTGAAACACTGTCAATGCATTTTAAGGTGAATTTCTGGCAACCAGAGCTGTTGTTTTTTTTTTTTATAGTAAACTCACCAGGATATTTTTACAATGTGGTAATTTTGCAATATAAATTAAGTGGCATTTTTTTATCATGATTACTCCAGTGTTTCTGGCACTACTATTTTCTATGAACGTTTTGTATTTCAGATTCAGACCACACTGTTGTGCAAATATTGATGCTGCTAGACAGTTTTAAATCACATATTGTAAAGTGGTCATCCTTTCCACCAATGACGTTTGTTGTTCTTGCCCTGTTTGGTGATGCTGGGCTATGAAGAGTTATTCTGAGGTGACGTGTAAACATGCTGTAAGACCTGGTGCTGTAGTACATGTGGGTGCTTGTAATGTCAGTTAATTACACTTTCAGGTCAAGCTCCTCTCATACTGCTACATCCCTGAACTTCACGTCTTCAAACACCTCCAGGGAATTCCTGAAATGCCCTATGAAGTGGTCAAGATCTCATGCCAACTCAATAGTGTTCTCTGCTCAATTTGAAGCATTTAGTCCAAAATATCTTGCAAAATATCATAATTTTTGTCCTGTAAAGAAATTAAAGAAATAGATTAGCTATTTTTACAGAATTTTCTCTTCATCTTTGCTTTGAAATGGGATGGTGTTGATCTAAACGAACTGCCTGCCAATCCCACATCTTGTTGTCTTCTCCGTCTTCCACCGTCTCCCTTCTACCCTATTCTTTTCTTCTTCTTTTTGGTGATATATTCCAGTCAGTGTTTTCTGGCCTAGCTCAGCGGATGCACTTAATAAAATGACAGACGTAATTTGCTTTTGTCACCGGGTCTCGTCGCCGGCCTGCCGCCTCAAAAATACAGTATTAGAGGGGAGAGAATGTGTGTGTCGAGTCTAATTCTTTTCTCTATTTTCCAGAGAGATGCTTTTTCCATTAAGCTGAAGGAAGCAGCCCTGGCAGCCCCATTTACAGCTGCCCAGCTCCGCCCCTGCTATAAGCAGCTCCCACATCACCCTGCAGAAACAAGAAATTAACATCAGCATGACACTTTTTCATTAGCCTGTCTCTCACTTTTATTAGAATTATGCTACACCCCGATCTTTCCACCCCTCCGGCTTCCTCGGTGGTTGCACCCCCTCTCCTTTTACTGTGGTCTCATTTTTGCGTGCGTGTCAGAGAAAGCCTTACTTTGAGCATATGTTGAGAATTGCACCAGGGCGTCGTGATTGAAGCCTGTTAAAACCGGCGTAATTGACGTAAAATATGACATATTGTCGCAGACGGAGACGAATCTGGCAGTATGTTTGATTAATGGAGAAGTGTCTTGCACTCTCTCTCTCTTTCTCTGACTAACACACACACACACACACACGGCTGATTTTATGAAAAATGAATTCCGCAATGCCATGTCGTCCCGACAAGCGAGCAGGCCGCAGACGGAAAGCAGCTATTAGCTAGAATCATTATCAATAGTGATATTTTCAAACTCCATTACGGCAATCAGGCCGCGAATTTATTCAGTGCATTTAGTTCATTTGGCCATAATTGATAAATAATCAAAATTTATCAATGTACTCGCTCTACGTTTTCACTAACAATCAAGCAAAAGTGGCCCATTTGCCACCTGACTTGGTCCAAATTAGGGACTAAATTGATGATCAATTAATCCTAGTAGGGGCAGTACAGTGTCTTTGTGAGTGTGTGCAAGTGATGCCATTAAAAGACAGATTAGCGTAGCGATCAGGAAGTAGCTGATGCAGTTTAGCGGCTAACAAGAATGCAGCTTTTCTGAGATTTACAGTAGATAATCATTAAGGAAGAGGAAAAAGACGAGAATAGGGAAGGATGTGTTTACAGTAGGATACAGTAGAATATATAGGTGTTTGATTATGGGTTGAAATTTTGTAGGGAATCTTAAAGAGGTGTGTTAACATCTTGCATTTGTTTGTGTTTTACCATTTCATGTTGTTTCAATTAAGTAGTGTTCAAAAATGTAGGGTTGTTAAGATTTAAGATTAATATTTTATGCTCAAAGCAGCATTTTTTTAAAATAAAAAATGCTGTAAAAATAGTACTGTTGTAAAATATTACGTTTTAAAATAACTTTTCTTTTGGAATAAACTGGAATAAATGCAATTTATTCTTTTGATGTAAAGCTGAATTTTCAGCATAACTCCAGTCTTCATTGTCACATGATCCTTCAGAAACCATTCTAATATGCTGATTTGCTGCTCAAGAAACATTTCTTATTTCTTATTTTCAGTGTTGAAAACAGCTGTGCTGCTTAATATTTTAGCAGAAACAGGTACATTTTTTTTCCCCAGGATGAAAAGAAAATTTAAAAGAACAGCACTTATTTGAAATAGAAACATTATAAATGTCTTTACTGTCACTTTTGATCGGTTTAATGCATCCTTGCTTTGATAAAAGTATGAATTTCTTTAGAGTCTTACTGACCCCAAACTTTTAAACCGTGTATTTTGCTTAATTTACACAACATTGTCTACATCTTAGTTGTCATCTTTATGTTGTATTATGTATATATCAACCTTATTAAACTATAATTGCATTGTTTTTATTTATGTAAAATGCAGTAAAAAAAGAAAGATTAGTAATGTGAAACTTCAAGACATATGAAGTTGGTTCTCTGATTTTGGGCCCTTAAAAGTGGTGTATTTGTCTTTTGAGAGATCTGCAAGTTAGCTATTTGTTATTAGTTATTTGACTTCATGGCGGTAAATTCTTGACAGCATCAGTTAGACATAAGTATAGAAATTATTATTTTTTTTTTTATAAGTAAAACTCACTTCTATCCATTCTCATTCTTGTCTCTCTCTCTCTCTTTCAGTTTGGCCAAAGAGGAGGTGTTGTACATAAAGGAGGCAAAGCAGCAGGAAGAGAAGATTGAGCGTCTCAAGGCAGAGGCAGGAGACGAGTATGTAATCAAGAAACAGGTAAGAAGAATAAACTACCTGAAACAACACCTGCCCTGTTGAGAAACCTGATGAGACTCACTCATTTAAAGGACTATGTTTGTGTGTGTATGTTTGTGACTGACAGCACAGTTCATAGTGAATCATATGAGAGTATTAGGGGGGGGGGGGGGGAGTTTTTTTAAGTGGCTTTATGTGTGGCTATTATACATCGTCAACAACAAAAAACGTAAGGCGCCCTAGATAAACTCATGATGTTAAATATTCCACTGAAGTAAAGAATCACTCGCATCACTAACATCACATTTGCTTAAAGTTTATTATGATACAGTTACCAAAAAAGATACCAGCACATATACATATCCATAACATAACCCTCTCCACTTACAAAGGGAATTAGGTAGAATTAAGCAGACAAAGTCTGTGCCTGCAGTTATAGATATAAAACCTGGTGAAGTAGACTGCGGCGACCAGCCGGCGGCCACACAAATATCACCACTAGAAATCCCACTGGACCAAGCCCAGGAGGAGGCCATTCCTCTGGTGGAGTGGGCCCTCACACCTATAGGGCACTGCATCCACTATCAAGTGAGTCTGCTTTGTAACCGGCAGCGCTTTAGAGCGGCCTCAGAAGCACACAAAGAGCTGCTCTGAGTATCTAAACTGGCCAGAGCGCTTGACATACACTCTGAGAGCCCGAACTGGGCAGAGTGGATTGGGACCCTGCTCACCATCTGGATTGGGGAGCACAAGAAAGGTGATCACTTGTGCTCTAAACGGAGTGGAGAGCACTTTTAGCACAAAGCCGTGTCTCGGTTTGAGAACAACTCTACAGTCGTTAGGCCTAAACTCAAGACCGGAAGCACTGACTGACAGAGCTTGCACGTCACCCACTTGCTCGACAGATGCTAAAGCCAAAAGGAGGGCATCGATTAACACGTGCCGAGTAGGGGGCGCGCCACGTCCTGGTGAGTTCCTCGTGAACTGCCGGCAGGAACGGAGTGGGCCGTTGGCGGGAGGTATGTTGACGATGTTCCTTCATTGTCAACCATTCATCAATGAGGCCGTGGGTGGGCTCTTCCAGAGCCAACCAAGCCAGGCCGAGATCCTCCACAGCCTTAGTTGGAACGCGGATCAGCTCGCTGTCCACGCTGGACCATGTTGTCTGCGTCAGAGGCGGGGTTTTGGCTTTTCAACAGAACACGCCCACTCTTCAGCATCCGAAGCCGTTAATATAGAGTCATCAACAATGGCTTCATCCTCAGATGTGCCGAAGGAAATAAAGCTGCTCGCAGCCGACGAGGGGCGCTGATCCTGACGTGTGAAGCACACAGGCGAATCGAAGTTGGTGGTAGAGTGAAGCACACAGGAGCTGCAGGTGTGAGTTCACTCAGGCCTGGTGTTAAAGCCCCGCTGCTCCGCTGTTTCTTTCTCCTAGGGGAGAGCGGAAGCAGGAGAGCAGAGCGGCGAGAACCGCCTTCATTAAAGGCGGCAATCGGCGAGTGGAGAAGGTGAGACTCATGCTCTCGCAGTGAGAGCATGCCGTCTCAGTGAGCGCAGCCCAGACAGGTGATGCACTCACTGTGCCCATCTGCATTGTGCAGGGGTTCGCTGGACGAGCCACACTTGCGGTGTGACGTTTGCAGCAATGTTGCTGGAAATTTGCTCTTAGATGTGCCAGATGGCTGCAGGGGAAGGCTTCTATAGAGCCGAATTATACAGAGGTCGGCTCCTCCCCTTTTGACAGGTTGAAGCGTCATTGTTTTGTGCAGCTACACGAAAGTGAATAAATCAGGTTTCAGTATCAGAGTAAGGAGTTTCCCCATAAGCGTGTCAAGCAGGGCTCTACGGATACTTTTCTTTCTAGGAGTGCTTGTGCTTTTAGGAGCACCTTCTAATCAGTAATCAAAAATTCTGATAAAAAAATTTACCTTCCCATTACGAGGTGATAATAGACTCCTTAAAGTGATTTATAGGGAATTTTGTTTTTACCTTTGTAATGGCATTTTTCTAACTTTAAATAAAAAATATATTTAAGCTTTTTAACATTTCTAATTAAAACAACAGAATAAAAACAAGTAGAATAAGAATAAGTTACCAATCAAATGAAATCAGTATTTAAGAAATAAATGTGTGTGCTTGTGGCTTGTAGGTGTATTTTCAGGCGTTTAATGAGGCTCAGAGGTCGCATGGGTGCAATTAAATTCATAAATTCATGTTGAGGTTAATGTTTTAAATATAACATTTTGAATATAGAAATTTAAATAACAGAAAAGATGCTTTAAAAAAAAAATTAAACTAAAACTGCCAGCAGTTGGCGTCAAGTCACTGATTTTATCACCGAATCATTCATTCAATTGATTCGTTCAAACAGCTGATTCATTCAGAAATGAAGCAAGTGTCTTTATGAATGGGTAATTGAATCATTGACTCACTAGATTCATTTAAAAACGCAGTTCATTCATAAACGAATCACCGCTGTGTTTGAATGGCGATGCGCAGCGGCTGAGCTGTTACTTTTTTTTTTTTTTTTTTTTTTTTTTTTTTTGTTTACTATTTTCGTGAACTTAAACAGAGCAAAATAAGGCAATTCTGTTGTTGTCATACAATATAAGTCACTTAATATTAACTTCTTGTTTAATGAACTGTTGTATTAAATCAATATCACATTTGCAAACTCCCTTAATAATCATTAAAAGCTGTCACTCATCTTAGTTTATCCCGATATCACAAAACTCCATTATAATCGACGAAGCTCTCTACACTGCACAATGAATATCTTATTTACACCCCGCAACACTTTTTGTTATAATGAGAGGATACGTCTGTGATACATTACGTGTTTCTGCAGCGTTGAGTAAGTATGTTAGAACCTTTGAAGCTCCCTCAGCGCAAACACAAATATGCTGATCGGGTCAGTCGCACAGGTGCTCCTAAATATTATTTCATAGTCTCACGACTGAAATGGTCGCACTGTAGAGCCCTGTCAAGTCAACGGGAGAGACTGTTCGAAAGGGAACTGAACGCTACACTGCCGGTACCAGTCGGCTGTTCTGTTGTGTTAAAGAAATTGCTTTGGTAAGGGTGAAAGAGACCGAGCTGATTCAGTATGGCAGCGCTGTGGGTGAAATCAGGGTGAGTTTTAATGTGCTGATGCAAAATTAATGATGTTATGTAACTTTAGAGGAGTTTTGTAATTAACAACACATGCTGCTGATTTAGAGGTTCTCAAGGAGTAGTGTCCCATGTTTTCTCTCTTTTCATTCTCTTCTTCAAAGTTAGTATCTGGAGTGAATGCATATAGCTGTTTTAAAGTTCACACAAAATGTACAATTCTGACATGATTTACTCCTCTTCATATCTGATGACAGTTGTACGTGTGTTAGATATTGAGTAATAACTTACAAACTCACTCAACAAGGAGTTTAGCGTTTTCCAGTGCGCTCCTTCAAATACTTAATGAAGTAATACAGACACATAAAATGCTCTCTGAGAGTAAGAGAGAAGTTCTGGGTTTTCTGAATGATGTTTTTATGTGAAAAGTCTTCTTTTTGTTTTGTTGTAGCACAGAGCCAGTAAAATCTCTTAAACGTGTCTTTAACAGTTGGAGGTGTTGCAAGAGTCAAGAATGATGATCCCTGACTGCCATCGTCGTTTATCCACGGCCCACGCTGACCTGCAACAACTGTTGGTGAGAATATGAAATGCACAGTGTTTCAGGTGTTGACCTACCTGTAAGGTTTGAACTCAGCAGCACAATTTAGTTACCCAAAAATTTAAATTTGCTCAAAATGTCATCCAAGATGTAGATTAGGCGTTTTCATTATCAGAACAAATTTGGAGAAATTTAGCATTACCTCACTTGTTCACCAGTGGATCCTCTGCAGTCCAAACAGCTGATAAAAACATCACAATAATCCTCAAGTAATCCACAGCACTCCAGTCCACCAAACATGTTTGTTTAGAACTGTTTTGGACTAGTTTCACTTGTAAACGGTGCTTGATCTGTGCATATTTCTCTCTTGATGATGATGACAAGATGATTTTTCCACTGGAGTTTGAAGTTAAAATCCTTTTAATGATGGATTTGTTTCTTAAAAACGCGCAGCTTTTTGCTTCCCATGATGTTAATTGATGGGCTGGAGTGGTGTGGATTACTTGTGTAATGTTTTATCAGCTCTTTGAACTCTCATTCTGACGGCACCCATTCACTGCAGAGGATCCACTGGTGAGCAAGTGATGGAATGCTAAATTTCTCCAAATCTGTTCAGATGATATTGAAAAACTCATTCTTCGCGCAAGTCCTTGGATGGAAAAGTTATTCATAGTCTGAATATTGGTAGTACAGGAGAAAATTTGTGTGTCCAAGCATCTCACAGGTGTTCGGATCAGTGCTAAGCACAAGACACCATGACATTGCAGGTTTATGTGTGTGAGAAAGATGTCTGTTTGTGAGAGATGTACAGGGGAGACAGTGTGCCATCCGCTTCCTGTTTGTTGGCGTTTAGAGGAAGTAGAGGATTACAGGGGTCACATTAATTAACAGCAAACAAAGCTGATTGCACAGGTGCTTTTCAAGTGGCTTGCTGCGAACAGCCCCTGTTTGTGTTTCAATAAAAATGGTTCCTATACCCTCTACATTTATGTGTCAGAGTAAAACATACCGTCAGCCACAGCAGCAGCTCAGTGAGGCTACACACACACACACACACACACACCACACACCGTCCTGTGCTGCACTCATTCAGTTCATTAGTAATGTTGTCACGGCAATGGCCTTTATAGAAACCATCGTCGATCGATTAGCATTGATATGACCTACTACTCTCACTGCCTCCATTACATTTTCTCACTGTGTTACGTGTGTGTTTGTTTGCCAGAGGGGCTTGCTTGTGTGTGTGTGTGTGTGTGTGTGTGATTATCTGACAGGTTTACTGAGTGGATTAGCTGTTTTTGGTGAGGTAGTTAGTCTCTTTCATTGTGTTACTGTGATCTGATTTACTAACTCCAACTGGATGGAAAGCTCCCACTCTGTAGACTTCAGGTTTGAATTTATTTTGTCATTTAAGGCAGTTAAAAACCAAGATGGTTGTGAATATACAGTGGGGAAAAAAAGTATTTAGTCAGCCACCAATTGTGCAAGTTCTCCCACTTAAAAAGATGAGAGAGGCCTGTAATTTTCATCATAGGTATACCTCAACTATGAGAGACCAAATGAGAAAAAAAAAAATCCAGAAAATAACATGGTAGGGTGTTTTTTAAAGATTTATTTGCAAGATTTGGTGGAAAATAAGTATTTGGTCAATAACACAATTTAATTCTCAATACTTTGTATATACCCTTTGTTGGCAATGACAGAGGTCAAACGTTTTCTGTAAGTCTTCACAAGGTTTTCACACACTGTTGCTGGTATTTTGGCCCATTCCTCCATGCAGATGTCCTCTAGAGCAGTAATGTTTTGGGGCTGTCGCTGGGCAACACGGATTTTCAACTCCCTCCAAAGGTTTTCTATGGGGTTGAGATCTGGAGACTAACTAGGCCACTCCAGGACCTTGAAATACTTCTTAAGAAGCCACTCCTTCGTTGCCCGGGCGGTGTGTTGGGATCATTGTCATGCTGAAAGACACAGCCACATTTCATCTTCAATGCCCTTGCTGATGGAAGGAGGTTCACTCAAAATCTCACGATACATGGCTCCATTCATTCTTTCGTTTATACGGATCAGTTGTTCTGGTCCCTTTGAAGAAAAACAGCCCCAAAGCATGATGTTTCACCCCCATGCTTCACAGTAGGTATGATGTACTTTGGATGCAACTCAGCATTCTTTCTCCTCCAAACACGACAAGTTGAGTTTTACCAAAAAGTTATATTTTGGTTACATCTGACCATATGACATTCCAAACAACAAAAAAACATCATCTTCTGGATCAGCAAAGCTTCTTAGGCAACACTTCAGACGCGGCCTGGACAGTACTGGCTTAGCAGGGGGACACGTCTGGCACTGCAGGATTTGAGTCCCTGGCGGCGCAGTGTGTTACTGATGGTAGCCTTTGTTACTTTGGTCCCAGCTCTCTGCAGGTCATTCACTAGGTCCCCCCGTGTGGTTCTGATATTTTTGCTCACAGTTCTTGTGATCATTTTGACCCCACGGGGTGAGATCTTGCGTGGAGCCCCAGATCGAGGGAGATTAACAGTGGTCTTGTATGTCTTCCATTTTCTAATAATTGCTCCCACAGTTGATTTCTTCACACCAAGATGCTTACCTATTGCAGATTCAGTCTTCCAGCCTGGTGCAGGTCTACAATTTTGTTTTCCTTTGACAGCTCTTTGGTCTTGGCAATGGTGGAGTTTGGAGTGTGACTCTTTGAGGTTGTGGACAGATGTCTTTTACACTGATAACGAGTTCAAACAGATGCCATTAGTACAGGTAACGAGTGGAGGACAGAGGAACATCTTAAAGAAGTAGTTACAGGTCTGTGAGAGCCAGAAATCTTGCTTGTTTGTAGGTGACCAAATACTTATTTTACCGAGGAATTTACCAATGAATTCTTTAAAAAATCTACAATGTGATTTTCTGGATTTTTTTTTTTTTTCTCATTTTGTCTCTCATTGTTGAGGTATACCTATGATGAAAATTGCAGGCCTCTCTCATCTTTTTAAGTGGGAGAACTTGCACAATTGGTGGCTGACTAAATACTTTTTTGCCCCACTGTAAGTGTAAATATTTTGATAAATGTTTTTATATTAACTAAAATGATGCAGTGGATCTTGAAATCTGAGGTTTGGTATAATCCATTTACATTTATATGATTCATGATTTAAAAAAAACACTGTGATCTTAAAATATATCAGTATTTTGGATAAGAAACAAATGTGTAATAGGTATAGTAGTAATTATGATCAGTTCATTAAATTCTGTAACCAATGCTTTGAATGTATTGTAAATTACTAGGGTTGTAAGCAGGGCCGTTTCTAGGCATAGGCGAGCTAGGCGGTCGCCTAGGGCACCACCAGCTGAAAGGGCGCCAATGAGATCACGTACTGGCACTTTTAGCAGGGTTAAGATAAAGAGTGGCACGGTCACCCTGAAAAATGACTGCTGCCCCCACTGGATCCCCCAACAATATTGGGCTAGAGTACTGTCAATCTGAAGATGCATGTATGCCATTGGATCAGAGCGCTGTCAATATCTGCCTGATGCTCTGCCCTGCATGCAAAGTTTGCATTTGGAGCGCTCAACAACGCCATTAGATCAGTGGGCTCTGTCAGTGCTTTGGCAAGGTAACACTTTTTTTTGCCATGCAATAAAGCTAAGTTCAAAGGCCAATTTAAAATATTGGTACAGTAAATAAAGTGCACAAAATCAGTATTTTGTTTAGGCAGTCTTTGTGGCACATTTGTCCAAATATTTGTGGCAGATTTGTCCAAAAGGTATGCGTTTCTTGCGCCAATGCATTGTTAAAGAATCAGCATGTCATGTAATATTCCCATATAAACTAACATCCAATTAAAAAATATTTGTAAAATTCGCTAATTCACGAGATCAAAACATCCTTTATTAGACCGCTTTGTCGAGTTAAATGCATCCTTACGGAGGTGTCGATATGCTGAATCAATTCATTCACTTCCAACAGCGCTTAATGAGACCAGCGTCATAGAGGGCAGAGCGTCACGTTATTTAAAGGGGACGTTAACGCATTAACGAGTACCAAATAATTAAGTAGCTGCATTGGTTACTTTTAAGCCACTGATAAACCTTTTAAATGTAGTTTGGGGTAACAAAAGGGGTTTTATAGGTTTGACTGAAATAATAATGCAATAACAGACACTTTAAATCAATGTTTCAAGAAAAAACAACAAAAAAAATTGAACAAAAAAACAGATAAAGACAAAAAAAGTAGCAATTGATAATATCTAAACAATATGTAGTAGTATAGTATATAGTATCCAAATCAAAATATAATCAAATTAATTTGTGTAAATTATGTGCAATGTCTTAGCCACTAGGGATTGTTACATAGGGCTATTCAGGCATCTAGTGGCAACACAATGATTTTACAGATACTAAATTGTGCAAAATGTTTATCTTAACAGTCAATTTACAAATAATGCATTCAGATTTGTGGAACACAATGCACTGAATCTCCACAAATTAGTTGTCGTTACTATGACAACCAATTTGAATGTGAAAAGCAATGGTCATGTGCTGAAAAGAATTTTTTATATATATATATATATATATAATTTGTGGGGGGGGGGGGGGAATAGGGATTTCGCCTAGGGCGTCAAATTGGCTAGAAACGGCCCTGGTTGTAAGATGCATCACTTTCTTCATGTTATTTGTTCATTATTCATATTTTTAATTAACCAAATATTACTTGCACTCATTAAGACTCCAGATTGGGTACAGACGATGACTTGAAATCATTTTTATTTTCAGGAAACAGAAGAGGAACTGGCTGAAATGGAAGAATACAAGGAGGCCAGAACTGTTTTAGATTCAGTCAAGCTGGAAGGATGATGGACACGAACGAATAAACACCCACAGACGTTAATGTACACACTGACATCCCAAGTGTCCATTCCATTTGTTCTGACCTGTTTAGCGTTTCAGAAGCAATGCGATGTTTACTGATCGCTTATGTTTGCATTTCAAAGATTTTTGTATTGATTCATAATTTAATGACACCATCTTCTTCCTAGCATTCTGTGATCAAATGCACACTATCATGAAATAAAGTTTCTTTTTACTATTTCAAACCCTTCTGTTTTTTGTTTTTTTATTGATGTACAGATAAACCTTCATGCGCCTAGTTATTATTGAATACTGACATTTTTTGTTCAGCTCTGTATCTTCAGTTCATTATAGTATGTTACTTTTTTAGATTAGACCTTCACCTGCTGGGAAGGGAAAAACTGTGACACATCTTTGATTTCATGTAAGCATTTCACATTTATTCCTGCTGTAGGTATGTGTGACTACATAAAGCTGAATTAGTATGTAAAACACTGGCCTTGAGTTTTGATATAAGATGCCATATGCTTCCCTTCTCATAGGACTGCAGTAATTAATGCAGAATTTGAACCTGGATGTCAGTCACGTGGACGGGCTTTGCTTTCCTGCATGCAGAGGGAGACAGGTATAGCATGAAAAACTAGTATATGATGAGAATATATTTCCAGCTCTCCTGAAAAGACACTGACCCCCGCTGGCCAGATTCTCTCATGCAAGCACGTGCCCACGGCTGCAGTTCTCCTGCACACATGCTTTGACCTAGTTGCTGGATATTTTGCAGTTTTAACATGATTGCATCATTTGAGTTCTGGGTGTATTTTGTAGGCTATGAATGTCTTTGCCATTTCATATTAGGTAATGGAGGGCCTGTTTCTGATCCTCTGGTAGAGATTGCATCAAGCTTTTCCCATGTCTCAGATATTGTAATCAACATTGTCAAGGTAAATGGAGAAATTTCCTTCGTAATAACTTACTGCTTTCTTCAATGCATTTGATATCACATAGTTCAGATTTATTTTACAGAACTATGTGATGTAAAATGCAGGGGGCAACTCTTCAGTAGTCTGTATGGTTATGTATTGTTTTCTGTTTAAAGTGCCCCAAAACCTATTTGGACAGTCAAACCTAAACATGAGTGAATGTTGCTGCATTCAATAACAAAATAAAGCATAATAGATAAGGTAATCAAACCAAGTGGCATTTATTTGTCATATATAATCACAGTTTTCAAGCAAGACTTTTAATCATTTTATATTTTCGTAACATGATAGATATACTGTTTAAATAAAGACAAATATATATATTTGTAATTATTTATTGCACATGATGTGTTTTTGGTTACATTATATTTTTTTGACCTTTTTTTTGTGTGTGTGTGTGGTTGGTTGTTCATAGGCCCATATGTAAAAAATAAAAAGATACTTGAGGCACCATTTTGGCTCTCTGAAGAGCTTGTAGGAACCCATAAATATATCCATATCTTTCTATATTTGCAGCGTATAACGCAAATCTCTTTTTCTGTAGGCATGTCCCAGTAGCGTTGGACTGTTGTGATTAGGAGTTGTTTAAATGGTGTCCTTTTCAATGGGTGTTTCCTCACTGAAACAGATCATTGAATGGATTTCTGTCAGGTTCATCCCGCAATCGCGTTTCTTCTTAAGTCTATATAGTTCCGCCTAATTCAGTGTGTTATAAAATGTGTTTCGGGGTTTTTTTGAAAGCCGAAGGAGCAGATGAATTCGGGTTCCATTTGGCTTGGTCTTCATTCTACATATTTCGATAATTATCGGGTTCACCCCGAAGCCTCATTATAGCGCTAATGAGGCGCCGCCACTCCGTGACACCCAACCGCTCCATCTCGTTAAGGAAATCGCTCTTCAATGCTGATTATTTTATTTGGAGCCATAATTATATTTCTTTCGGATAAATCACGGTCTAATCGAGTCCGTTCGGAGGGCAGAGCCTAATTGGAGCATGAGATGCGGCGGAGGGCGCGCGCGACCGGAGGAACCGGAGCACCTGATGGATTTAGGGGGAGGAGGGATTCTTCATCACCCCCTCCTCCTCCTCTTCCTCCTCCTCCTCGAAGCTAAAACACAACAGCTTATTACCTTTAATCCCCCCGACTGTCACCGCATCACCTGCACGAAACAAGAATCTAATTTGTTAAACTGGCATTTCTGCAGATGGACGATCGATTTTCTCTTTAGGATTCTCTAATTGAGTGAATATAGACGCCCCGTGAATCACATTCCGCCGTGGAGCCGCATGTGCGGAGAAAGAGGGCGTTATGCGGCACGTGTGTGGGTGTGGAGCCGGGGTTGTCTGTTGTGTGGACCGAATGCCCCCTACACGGGACAGCAAGACCTAAAATCACTAAAAATGTTTTAATGGAAATCTGAAAATGCAAAAAGGTTTGTGAGAAGTCAATGTGTGTATTTGCGTGTCATTAGAAGTCAAATAGCCGAAAATGTACCACATAAAGAGGCTAATTTAATAAGATATTTTCCCTAAAATTAATACTTGTGATAATAATAATATAATTTATGTAATAATATTCTATATCATTTATAATATATTTGATATTTAATAAAAAATTGAAGTCAGTGGGAATATTAATATGCTACATTTTTCTTATTTCATTTCATTATTTGACAAATCTACCCATATATAAAATATTATATTCTATTGTGATATGTTTTCCCCCAAAATAGTAAAGCGTATTTTAAGAGCAGCATTTTAACAGCTGTAGGCCTATTTTAATAAAAATAAAGGTGCTTCAAAATGTTCTTGAAGCGATGCCATAGAAGAACATTTTTTGGTTCCAGAAAGAACCATTCATTCAAAGGTTCTTTAAAGAACCATCTCTTTCTTACCTTTTCTGAAGAACCTTCTTTCGCCACAAAAGACCTTTTGTGAAACAGAAAGGTTCTTCATATGTTAAAGGTTCTTTATGGAACCATTTTAGACAAAAAGGTTCTTCTATGGCATCGTGAAGCACCTTATTTTTTAAGAGTGCCCTACTAGTTATTGTAATAAGTTGCTTTAACAATACGCAGTTAAATGCAATTTGCACATTTTGGGGCAGATGCTGAAAATTGTGTACCAGATGTTGTGGAGTAAAATCAGGGGGGGGGACAAAACTTCCTTTTAGTCGCCCTGAAGGAAGATGTAGTGAACACCAAAACGTTTTACCACTTAATGCTTAATGCAAATGATGACTTTGAGTTTTTGGATCTTTATATGGTTGTTTTGTTTTTAGTTATCAGAAAACATTTACGAAAAGTAATCATTCCTTTATTATAATTGTATGTATCTTCATCATATAATCTATAATAATTAACATATAATATTTTTTAATATAATAAAAAAGTCATATAAAATGCTTCCTTTTGCAGAATTGGTTTGGGTTAGTGATTATTAGTCTGCATTTATTATTGGCATTGAATTGACGCGTGAGTAAACGTGTTTGTGTGTTGGTGTAAGGAAAATCATGTATGTGTGGAAATGTGTCCTGCATGTCAGTGCGCCATGTGGGCCAGATGTGATGATGGATATGAAGGCCATGAGATGGCTCTCTGAAAATCCCTCCACAATGAGGAGTGAGGGAGCAAAATCCTCTCAGCTCCAGACCGCGTTCAGAATTACATTTGTTTTTCTTGTGATTTTATTAAAAGTCACTCCTCATCTCCAGAGCGCGTGAAAATGTCTACTTTCCACTCAGATGCGCCGCATTAACTTGCAGGGCGCGAGTTTGTTTGTTTGTCTATTTTTATTTATATGCAGTGGAAGATTGATGCGAGCTTGTTATCGCTATCTGGTGGGAGAGAGAGATGCAACTCAGTTTTGCTTCTGAATCACCTCCCAAATTACCCTCTCTCTCTCTCTCGTCACACGCGCAGTATCACTGATGCATAACTTTTGTAATCCCTGCGCGCAAAGGACTTATAAAATACCTTTTATCTTAGAAAATGAGTAAATATTATAAATGTGATACTACTACTACTATTGTTATTATTATAAAGACATTAAATATTATGTATATTAAAGTTAGAAAAAAATAATATTACTGTTATAACCTTTAAATGTTTTGCGAGGTTAATGCATTGTGTAGTAAACGTATGTTTGTTTTAACTTCACACTAATTTATCCATAGATAATAATATGCGTAGATTTGTTATTAAAGACGTTACATATATCTATTTAAGTTACAATATGGTATTATTACTGTTTTAACTGTTTGTTTTAACTTCACACTCATTTATCCATAGGAGCATTTGTCAAATGTTTTGAACGTCTTTGAATTTATCATTTGATTTGATAGTTTGTAGTGCATTAAATCAGTTTTTTTGAAGGAAAACGTGGAAAAATTACTTTCAGTTATTTGGAAAAAAATATCTGATTCTACGTTGTCTTAATTGTTTGGTGATACAATTACAAATGTTATTAGTGGTTATATATTCTATATTTACATTATTAGTTGTGTTTTGTGTGCATGTTGTGTACACCATAAAGTAAATATTATTATTATTATTATTATGTATTATTCCATTATTACATTCTAATTACAGTACTGTGTAGTCGTGGTACTGCTGGTCTTACGTTTTTTGTTTTGTTTATATATATATATATATATATATGTGTGTGTGTGTGTGTGTGTTGATTCCTGAGCTTTAGTTGTGATCACTTTTGCTGCAGCTCAGAGGACCTAAAGATTTTTCTTTTTCATTACTGGTGAGGTCAGGAAACAGTTGTGTATCCCCCTCAAATGCATTTAATAAAATGTTTTGCTTCGCTTCGCGTTTCACAAATAAAGCTTGAAATCCCCTTGCTGGCTGCAGGCCGGGTATTGGTGTACAGAAATTCAATCTGTACATTTTGTACGGAGGTAAACAGAAGGAATGAATTGCATTAGAGCAAGCAAATGCATTTCCAGCCAGCCAGTTTTCAGCCCTTGCTCCGTTTGTGTGCAACAATCTAAAACTTAGTTATTATAGAAGGGGAAAAAACACTTGATCCTATGCATAAAAAACTCTTACAGCCGAATAAAGACAAAAGCAAGCAGTAAGAGGATAAAAGAATGTTAATTGAGGGTCACAGCTTGCACACTATATTTGTTCATATTTTATGAAGTGCACGGCAGCCCTTCACTCATATGTCCCCTGAAAGCATCGTTAGGCGTCTGTCGCACTTTAGTCCGTGCCTCCAGAAGAGTGATTCACTTCTGTTTGTGCAGCTATAAAAGCATCGAGCAATATGAAAAGTCATCAAATGAAGCGCGCTATCAATCACGCGTCATCTGTTTCAGAACAAACAATGTAATGATTTCAAATGATCGTTATTGTTGATGCAGTTGATTTTTTCTTGCTATGATACACGAGGATACAAATAAAATTGTGAACAACGAATAGTAAAAGTGTTCGTTCATGCATGTGAATCATTTCCGTCTTAAACACCAATCGTACACTCTTAAAAAAAATAAAGGTTGGCTCTTAGAACCTGAAACTGTCATTGGAGAAGATGATTTTTAAAGAACTTTTATTTAGTCGTTTTTTAGAATCTGTAAACGAATGGATCTTTAAAAGTCTATAATTCTCGTTTGATGTCTCCAAAGAAGCATATAAACAACTCACGTTTGAGTTTGTTTGAATAGAACAAGCGAAGAACCTTTATTTTTAAGCGTGTAGAATAAAAGGATTACAACTCCAGCAAGATAAAACAACACATCCTCATCCCAATTCAAAAAGCCCCAGTCTATTTCCTGGCCAAAAGCAAAGTGTGAGATGAACACAAACCCGAGATCTTCCATTACGCGCCCGGTGCCTCGTTCGCCTTCTCTGACATTTCGGACTTCAAAACGCAGCGCAAGAACAATTGTTTCCGAATTGAATCCGCACTCTCTTCCTTTCCTCATTTTCAGCGAGGCATATACATTTCCCCGGCGAGTCAAGAGTCGCATCTGACCCGGCGTCTGGAAGCGGGCGCTCTTGTTCTTACCAGCAGATTGGTGGCTTGTCAAAAAAGCGTCGAAAGTTTCTCGCTCGGACGCGTCCTTTGTGCGCGCTGAAAAGACACCATTCACTCTCGCAAATAAAGGAGTTCTTTAAACCATCCCACTGACATCTGCTTAGAGTCTTGTTTGCGCTGGTTGTCTGCTATTTTTCACCGGCTCCGTGTGTGACAAAAGCTATTGTGTTAATTGGTGTAAATGCAGGTTCGTTTATTGGTGGTTAGACGGGCTGCACTGGCACTCGAGTGATCTTTGCATGAAATGAATCAAGTTAATTTGGGGCAATTGGATGAAAAATCAATGCAACGAATACAATTTGTCAGCGTAGAGTGTTTAAAGTCTAAATGTATCTATTTTGGTGCGAAAGTCCTCGCACTCCCCCTTTTGCTTTGGTGGGGGTTTCCCTGTGTCTGCGCGCATCAGCCCTGGAAGCACATTTCTAACTGACTTTCCACCGAATTATGCACCTAATTTGCTCACATATCATTTACTCCAAGTTCCTCCCGCCGTGACAGTCGGGCCTAAACACTACTAAATCAGCCCTAATTTATACTGATCTCGCTAATAATCGTAATAAAAAGCTTATAGATTTGGCACTAATTACATAAAAGCCTAATGATGTTGAAAATTACCCTGGTTTGAGATATAGGGCTAATCTAAACTTTGTTGTTGGCTGCCCCGGGGTACTAGAAACATTAGAAGAGGTTCACTTCGTCTCCAAAAGGCGAGAGTTGTTACATGGCACGACACGAAGGCCTTTTTTTCCACGAGGAAACGCGAAATTATCACTAACGATTAAGTGACAAAAGTGGAAAATCTCGAGGAACTTTATAATTAAAACGCGAAACCTTTTTTTTGGATCTAAGGGACGCGCATAAAAACCAAGCAAATGAGTCCATATCATAAAGAGAGCACTGTTTGATCGTTTAGTCTAGTAATAAACTTCGGGAAGCCATTACTAAACCATATGGCTTTGATAAGGATGACACGTTTATATAACAATACTTTAATTCGCTGTTTCTCCTCAAATAATCAGGGCCCCATCAATGATTCTGTTACCATCACGCTCAATTAAACCAGTTCTGAGGGAGTTTCTCGATGAGCTTTCTGAAGGAGGTCATTTTAAAGGTTATAATTTGGGGATCAAAGAACGAGGAGAAATGAACTTGGGAGGGCAGCAAGAGAGTCTCTCGCGCATCTGACACCTCCAGGATTCAACGCTGATTGGCTCTCATTTGAAGGAGCTCATGGGTTCATTCAACTATTAAGCGCCTCCCAGTTCCTCTAAAGGACATTATAATGCAAGGGACCTCCTTTTTTAACCACAAACCGAATTTGCTTTCATTTAGGCCATATATATTTTTTAAATAGTTTAAAGTCATAGAGATTTTTTTGGGAAAGCATTTCGCCCTGGAGCGGTGCGCGATGCTTTCGCACGCCGACCTGCTGGATGCTCGCCTCGGTGAGTTATCAACGCCAAACTCCGGTCTGCAACTCTACTGTAAGCTGGAGCACTCTTCTCATCTAATTCAAGCAGAGAGAATTGACAATTTGTCTCTTATTTTATCTTAATTCGATTTAAGCGAGCTAATTCATTGGAAAAGTAATCATTATTATTATATTACGCAGTAATTTGATTTAGTCGTTTTCCAAGATATTGAGGGGAATCAAATGGAATTAGTTTTTTTTTAAAGATGACATTGTTGTGAGCTAGTTTTTCACCATTATTTGCATTTTATGGCTGTAATGACAAATAGCATATTGTAGTTTTTGCATAAGAATTGTGCTTGATGTGACAGTCTAGAAAAAATATTTTCTGCACTAATACTTCTCTCTTTTTCAGCAATGCTTGGTGTTGATTTTGAGCTCACTCAGCTTTGACCTGTTTTCTCTGCTTCAGGGATGAAGGATGCCGCGGCCGAGCTTCTGGGTCACAGGGAGGCATTGAAATGCAGGCTGGGCGGCGGCGGAACTGACCCGGGCCACCCCGGAGAACTCGCCCCGGTCTCCGATGCAGTGGAAGGGGCCACCCTTCTCCCCGGAGAAGATATCAACAGTGCTGGATCCAATCCGCCGGGTGCAGCGGTGAACAGTAAGGAACAGGAGAAGCAACAGCAGCAGCAACAGAACCCCACCCAGTCCGGCGGCCAGCAGAGTCAGAAACAGAAACGGCACCGGACTCGCTTTACTCCGGCTCAGCTTAACGAGCTGGAACGCAGCTTCGCCAAAACTCACTATCCGGACATCTTCATGCGCGAGGAGCTCGCCCTCCGGATCGCCCTGACGGAGTCACGCGTGCAGGTGAGTCCGGTGGAGTCTGATCAGCACAGGTTTCGGATTGTTTCATTAATATTATTATTGCTGTATCGTCATTTACATTGTATTAATTCTGTACAACATATATATGATATTTTCATAAAATATTATGCGTTGTTGTAGGCTGAAATTATTATGTTTGAAATGAAAAAGGGAAATCGATACATCTAAAGCACTATATAATTATCATTATTATTACTCGGATTATATTTTCTATAAAATGCATTCCCAAAGAATATTTAGGTAGATAAATACCACAAATACTAATGTTGATTATTAAAAATACGAGATAACGAAATGAAAACGCTTTATATTTTAATTTGAAGAAGACCAGCCTATTTTTATTATGAAGAGAATTCGCATTTCTGTTTGTTTACATGAGTTTGTCGATAGAACATTAGCACAAAAATCCTCGCCTAAAAATACTATAATAGTTTATGAAAACGCTCTTAAATGTGATGAAAACATCTCCGAACGAGCTCTGTCGTCAATAAAACAATGAAAATGAATTAATTATAGCCTGAATAATGTCTACAAAACTGTTAAACTCATATTAATATTCAGTGTAAACATCCATGGTGTTTTAAATGAGACAGCATGTCCTGTTTATTGTTTTTTATTATTAGTAGCATATTTATTTTCTCAATTTGTATATTCAACAGTACATTCATCCCAATCTCACGAATCTCTTGCTTTATTATTGTAAAACTGTGTTTATTGCCTCCGTAAAGCTTTAAGCACTACCATCATATAGGTTTTATTTATTTTGTGTTAGTGTTATAATTAGTATTATTGTTATTGCTGTTACAGATTTCTAGGCCTATTTGTATTTGATTCAGGTTACGTTTCTATAGCAATTTTCTTGGCTCTTGAAAGTGCGCCCATTTCAACGCAGCGCGCTTTTCATGATTATGTTATTGTTCAGGTCATCTTCCTTTTACAATACCATTATCGGTTATCTTAGCCATTGGAGCAGACCGATATCTTAATCGCTTTTATAAGATGAGGACTCTTGCTGCTGCTGTGATTGGTGGTCAGGCGCAAATGCAGCAGTAAATGAACCCGCGAGACAAATGTAGGACGCAACGAGCGCGCGCGGCATTCCAGCGCTATCTCTGTGATCTATAGAGGCTCATTATAAATGTATAGCTTTTCCAGTTGATAGTGCAATAAAACCAAGACCATTATTATTAACCAATTTCAGAATTATTTATAACTTAACAGGCTTATTAAACTCAATGCGTAAGACTATTCTGCGTAAAATAATAACCATCATAATGAGCAAGCCTGAGACTCTGTCCTAACCATTTTATTTACATAAAAACTAAATTAGTGACATGCTGACCGCGCGGTGATCTTCTGAAACAGCACACTAGGTTTGTTGCATGAATGTTTCGCGCTCTCATGAAATAGGTCTGTCAGTGTGCACGACTTAATGGCGAGCGTGCGGGTGGTGCTCTGTCTTTTTTAATGGTATGAGAAATTGCATTTTCTTTTATCCTCTGAAGTGTAATGCATTTGAGGCCGGATTTCACGGATGGCTGCGTGGAGTGGGATTCGGGGATCTAATATGAACCCCTCCACATTTTTTCTCCCCTTTTCGTTGGGTCAAAATCTGCTCGTTAATCATTGTGAGCGCGCCTGATATCTCTATAAACCTGAAGGACCTCGGGAAATAAACACCGTGTGAGCCTTTTACGGCCCAGGGTGGGCCTTTTTATGCCCTGGTGTTGTAAAATCGAGCACATAATAATGGGGAGTCTAAATATTATGATTCCTTATCATTTAAAACAGCATTAATAGCGCCATTCTGTGATGTCGAGGCGTTTATCAAGGAAAGAGGCAAAAGAAAAACAAACTAAATATTAAAAGAAAAACAATGTTAGCTATACAGTCAAAGGTGGTAACCTGCAATCGCTATTTCGAACTAATTTAGTTTTGTTTGTACACTGAAAAAAATAGCGTAGGAACAATCTTCACTGAGAAATTGCTAGAAATTACAAAGAAACGCCAAGTAACGCGTTGAATTAAACATGCTATTTTAAAATAGAAAAAGCTAAATAGTATGTTCTTGTAAACCTTACTCCAATAATCAGTTCTAACCCTACAGTGTAAATGATTTAGGTTGATTCAGTGATGTTAAATAATATTTTTGAACTTGAATGAAACTAGTTAATTGAGATGTTACCAATTGTATGTTACTATTTTTTCAGTGTAGTTTGTTCAAATTTATTTTGATGTCACTAATAGCATGCAAACAAACAAATAATGCATCAGAAGAATATTTTTTCCCCTGCTGTGTTAAGTGTAGGTTATTTTTGTGCAACTATATTTTTTGTGCAACAGATTTTTGTGTATCTATATTTCTTTAGAAATATAACAAAGAAACCAAAACACTGATTCTTAAGAATCTGTAATGTGACATCAAGAAATGTTGGGTCTTGTTTAAAAACACACACACACACACTCGCACACACAGGTTTGTTTTACTATACTTGTGAGGACTTTCATAGACTTTCTATCCCCTCACCCTAACTCTACCCCTACCCCTCACAGAAACCTTTTTGCATTTTTACATCTTAAGATAAACTTAATTTAGAACCCCCCCCCCCCCCACACACACACACAATGCGTATTTATTTATTGTCTGCTTATTTTATTTTAGTGAACATAAATTATAATAACAAAAACAAATTTTTCATTGAGCAATATTGGACGCCATGTTATACTGCTTTTTTATTAAACGTTTTAAATGCACACTTTTACATCTATTCTAATGCAATGTAAGCATTTCTGACGGCTCTTTTTGTTCCCTCTGCTTGCAGGTTTGGTTTCAGAACCGACGCGCCAAATGGAAGAAGCGCAAGAAGACCACCAACGTGTTTCGCGCTCCGGGCACATTGCTGCCTACACACCACGGCCTACCGCAGTTCCCCTCCGCCATGGGCGACAGCCTGTGCTCTTTTCACGCCAATGACACCCGCTGGGCGGCGGCCGGGATGCCGGGAGTCTCACAGCTGCAGTTACCGCCCGCACTAGGCCGACAACAAGCCATGGCACAGTCTCTATCCCAGTGCAGCCTGGGCGCCGGACCGCCACACAACTCCATGAGCCTGTCCAACATGTCCTCCAACGGTTCCGGCCTCCAGTCCCACCTCTACCAACCCACCTTCCCCGGTATGGTGTCCGCGTCGCTCTCTGGCCCCACCAACGTGACCGGCCCGCCTCAGCTGTGTAGCTCCCCGGACACTGACGTCTGGAGAGGGACGAGCATCGCGTCCCTGCGCCGCAAAGCGCTCGAGCACACAGTGTCCATGAGTTTCACCTAATGCTTTGACGTGGTTCACCTCCTGTTTCTCGTCCACCCATCATTACTGGCCCAGTGACGCACACGGAAGTCAAAGGATACGACTGTCCTCTAGTAAACATGAACTGTGCGCACCTGATGGAAATAAAACCTAAAGCATCATAGCCTGAAGAAAAAAAAAGACATTTATTTATTACGTCCTATTTATTTTTTATTTATTAGCACTTTCTTTTTGCAAATTGAAAATGTCAGCAAGCTGGACAGTAAACAATCTGCACATTTGAAATGTATTCGTTTGCATTGAGAACAGGCGAGAGCGGTGCACTCAGTTTTTTATTTATTATTATTATTATTATTATGGAAGAAATCGTTCACATTTTAGGACTGTTTTATGAATCGGTGGAGGAGAGAAAGGAAAATATCTCAAAAAGAATTACGATTCTTGACTGCATGTGCCGACCAAGGTAAACAACAACACAGCAACGGAGAAATGTCATTTAAGCGAGAAGTATGAATTTGTTATATGCTGTTATATAGGATGTTTTGTGTAGATAAAGCATTCTTAACTTGTTCCCATTCGGTCAGTTTGTGATATGTTCTAAGTTCATGTATGTGCTTCTACAATATAAATTTCTTAAATGTTTGATCTTCTTAACGGCTGTTTCGTTTCCTGAACATGTTTATAACGATTGAATGTAAATTAACGAATAAATTCATTTTCAATATGTCATTATTTGACACCTCGCATCTTCTGTTATTCTTGGGGAAACATAGATCTTGATGGTAATACTTATTACTATTATATTGCCATCTATATTATATAGAGAATAATATATCTGTATATATATATATATATATATATGCATGTTTAACAACCCCTATATCCATTCATAAAAATTTGTATCTGCATAATAATATCTGCTAATGGCTTATTATTGAAAATTATTATTAAGTGTTATCAAATCGAGTCATTATCTCTCCCAACACTACATTTTTCTTCTCGTTTGGAGATGTTGCAGGGGTTGACATTTACTCGCTCTCTGATTGGCTCTCGGGCTCTTGGCATTATGACCTCATAGAAGAGAAATCAGGGCTCAGCCAAATACAATCAAGAGCGCGCCGTCTCTGTCTGTCTTTCAGACCACTGCGATAATAATACAGACAATCATGTATATATGGCACAATGACTGCTGGACGAAATCAGAATTCAAACATCCATAACGCAAAAATACAAATAAAATTAAGAGATTTTTGTTATTGTTTTTACTGAGCCATTTTTTGTCTTTAGTGAGCTACGTAGGCTATATGAACACTTAAATATATATGTAGCTTAATAATAATAATAATTCCAAATAACAGGTCATCATACCTGATGATGAAAATAATTATTATTATTATGCAAGAGAATGGATTGATTTAATTCCCAAAGACGCATATTTATGCTGGTGTATATTGGAATTATCTGCATGAATTTAATTTGGTTATTAAATCATAATGCAAGAACGCTGTTACTCGCGTTTATAGCTATGAGAGGATGTCAGATCTTCAGTTATACATTGTGGCCCAAATTAGCCTATATGAGGTTAAAAGCGATGACTTGAGGCATTGCATATCATCCAGTTATTGTTTAAAAATCAAGAATCATATTTATAAAACGGATATGGTTGTACTGCTTGTTTGAACGTGTAATAGTGAGGAGGCAGGTTGTATTTGTGAGAGCGCGCGCGTCTAAAAGAGAGATCAGGTGATATGTACGGATGTGTTCCTTGCAAACAGATGCGAGATGATATTACATAAATATTATAATTTGTCTCAGTACCTGCCGGGTTAATTAGTTTGTGGAAATGCGAAGGCCGTTCCTCGTTAGCTAATTTGTCACACGCTGACGAGAGAGGCGAACGTTGACCCTCCACAATGCATTGCGCGAGAGAGCCGAGGGGAGCCTGCTTCCCTGCAATCCATCTCCCGCAAATAAATGAAATCAGTCAATAAAGCATCGGAGGAAAGGGTGGGGGGGGGGGAAATAGCTCTCTATGTCTAAAGTTATGAATGGGAGGAACTCATAATTTTCCCAGGCCTAAAATGTGCGAACGTATGTGTAGCTATGTGTGTGTGTGTGTGTGTGTGTGTGAGAGAGAGAGAGAGAGAGAATACAGGCATGCAGTAATGAGAGAGAGAGGGAATATAAAGCTGAGGTTATAGGGTTACATGCTAGAATTAAAACATTAAGACATCATTAAAAACATGCAGCAAATATTCTCCATAACAGATTACACGCATGCTTGCATGGAAGACATGTAGGCTAAGTCTTCTTTTAGAAGGTTGCAGAAGTCTTGCCACTAAAAATCACCTAAAATTTGTAGTGCTGTGTGGTTTCCTTAAATACAATATATTACGTTCAGCAAATCACATATCCAAACAGGAAAACAATATAAAAACTGGAATAGCCCATACTCTCGCCCTTTCTGAATTATTCAGTAAGTATAGGTACTATGCATATACAGGGGCGGCAGCAGAGAATTTTGAACGCAGGTGCTGAGGGGGTGTTAGATCATTGACAGGGGGAGCTGGGCAATTCAGGGCTCCAGACTCATTCTACCCACTGGTCGCTCTTTTGCGACTAACTTTCTCAGTTGGTTGCACTAGCACATGTTTTTTTTTTGCTACAACATGGGATTAATCAATGCATGCTGATGAACTTTTATCATAGTTTATACACTGAACAAAATGATAAACGCAACACTTTACTTTTTGCCCCCATTTGTTATGAGCTGAACTCAAAGATCTAAGACTTTTTCTATGTACACAAAAGGCCTATTTCTCTAAAATATTGTTCACAAATCTGTCTAAATCTGTGTTAGTGAGCACTTCTCCTTTGCCGAGATAATCCATCCACCTCACAGGTGTGGCATATCAAGATGGTGATTAGACAGCATGGTTATTGCACAGGTGTGCCTTAGGCTGGCCACAATAAAAGGCCACTCTAAAATGTGCAGTTTTATTGTATTGGGGGGTCTGGGAGGGTCTGAAAACCAGTCAGTATCTGGTGGGACCATTTGCCTCACGCAGTGCAACACATCTCCTTCGCATAGAGTTGAATAAGGTTGGTGATTGTGGCCTGGGAATTGGTGGTCCACCATCTGAATGGATGTGCGAAGGTGCTGGTATTTGGCAGAAATGGAACACGCTGTCATTTATATATTGTTGCTTTGGATAAAGCGTATGCTAAATGGTGAATGTAAATGTAACACCACCGCCACCATGGGCCACTCGATCTACAACATTGACATCAGCAAACCTCTCACCCACAACAACGCCATACACGCTGTCTGCCATCTGCCCTGTACAGTGAATACCGGTATTCATCCGTGAAGAGAACAACTCTCCTAAGTGCCAGACGCCATCGAATGTGAGAATTTGCCCATTCAAGTCGGTTACGACGACAAACTGCTGTTAGGTCGAGACCCCGATGAGGACGATGAACATGCAGATGAGCTTCCCTGAGATGGATTCTGACAGTTTGTGCAGAAATTCTTAGGTTATGCAAACCGATTGTTGCAGCAGCTGTCAGGGGGGCTGGTCTCAGATGATCTTGGAGGTAAAGATGCTGGATGTGAAGGTCCTGGGCTGGTGTTGTTACACGTGGTCTGCGGTTGTGAGGCCGGGTGGATGTACTGCCAAATTCTCTGAAACGCCTTTGAGACGGCTTATGGTAGAGAAATTAAAATTCAATTCACAGGCAACAGCTCTGGTAGACATTCCTGCAGTCAGCATACCAATTGCACGCTCCCTCAAAACCTGCGACATCTGTGGCATTGTGCTGTGTGATAAAAACTGCACATTTTAGAGTGGCCTTTTATTGTGGCCAGCCTAAGGCACACCGGTGCAATAATCATGCTGTCTAATCAGCATATTGATATGCCACACCTGTGAGATGGATGGATTATATCGGCAAAGGAGAAGTGCTCACTAACACAGATTAGACAGATTTGTGAACAATATTTGAAAAATAGGCCTTTTGTGTACATAGATCTTTGAGTTCAGCTCATGAAAAATAGGGGCAAAAACAAAAAGTGTTGCATGCTTATAAACTTTTATTATAGTTTATAGTTATATGGAAACGAAAGTAGTTAGCATTCAACCCGTTCTTTTTCATCAGTAATATTATTTGTGATTTGAATTTTGTGTATGAGAGTTCCTCTTTTGCTATGTTATAAGCTGGGCTTCGGATGCTTTCACTTTCGATTTTGCGATCTTGTCACGTTTTACAAGAAAAAATAATTGTCTGTTGTGCTTACATCTATACACCTTTCACTTTTAAGACTAAAACAAAATATGGATTAATTGTTATTCTTAATTAAAAAACACAACAACAATAAAACAGTAAGATACAATGACAAACTAACATACAAAACGTTTTTTAACAAAAACGAATATAAGAACGAATAAGATGAGGCATGGCATACACCACATGCTATAGCCTATTATATAATGACTAATAAATTAGAATGTTTAGCAAACACTGAGGAATCAAAAATAAATAAATTAAAGAGAGCCTCCATAGCATAACATGAGGTAAACAGCAAAGATAAGCGTTTCAAAATGAAAACAAAAAGAAAAGTCAAACTAAACTTGCTGCCGGTGGACAGGGCTTGCATGCACTGGTCAATTTAATATAACGTGCGACTAGTTGACTAGAAAAATCTTTAGTCGGGGGCAGGCCTACTTAGCACAAGGAAGCACTCCATTTTTAAAATAAGATGCTATAATGACATTACGAAAAGTGGGACAGCTGCAAATCACGTCGTTATTGCATTGCACGAGTTATGCATGCGTAAGGAGTCAAATGTTATTTTTTTGTTTCTTTCTTTTTTAAATTATCATCTTAATTATTAAATACAAGAGGCTATAGCATGTATATAATTGATTCCAGGAAGAAATCTGTGGGGGTGCTATGGGGGTAATTTTGTCTTTGGGGTGCTGAAGCACCTGCTAGCCCCTCCCTAGCGCCGCCCATGTGCATATATTATGCAACCTGCAAACATGCAAGCGTACTGGGCAATGTATCCCATAATGCAATAAGCTCAACTTGAATGTCCATTTCCAGTGTGATGAATGAAATTAACTTAATATCAACATTTTAAATTCTGATATGATATCTGGGCACCATCCACTGAATTAATTAATCATACTGAGGACTCTTTTATGTTTTATAAAAAAAAAAGTGTGTGTGGGGGGGGGGTTTGTATGTTATTTTTTTAACACAAACACACACACAAACTGACACATTTCCTTTTTTTTTGCTGTCGTGGCAATGAGAAGCAACAAAAAATTATTTTATTCTTTATAATATGAATATAGGTAATTTGACTGAAAATCGGACATACTACTTCTGCCAAGTTATGTGACTCCGTAAAATGTCCATCGAATGCGCACTCCAGAATTTTGTTCAGAATACTTTTTTAATGTTCGCAAAGTAATTCAGTATATTCAGACAGTATGCGATTTTGGACACACCTATGAATTCGGGGATACTACATCTTACATAGGAACAGTCAGAGTAAAAAAGAAATAATATTCTTGATAATATAGCAGGAGCCATGTTTAATTCCTTTTCTAATGCATAAAATTATGACTTTTATTATCAGTAGGGATAAAAACAAATATAGTTCATTCAAATTAATGTTTTTGTGTGTGTATGTGTGATTGTTTAGCATTTTCTGAAAAAATTTGTCTCCACCGTGTTGCTATGCAGTTGCTATTGTGTTCATGGTTGCTAGAGAATTGCTTGTTGGTTTCTAGGAAGTTAGGCTCATGCTATTTTCAAAAATGCACGTGCAACAGTGATACAGTGTCTAGATCTGCACCTGCATTTGCTTGGTAGGTGAAAAACATACACACTACACACAAATCCCCTGAAGTGCTGCTGTAGTTTGTGTGTGTATAAAGCAGAATTTAGTGTGTGAGTAATACAGGAGGACAGGGTTGTGTGTTGCTCATAAACGAGTTTGTCTTCTCTACTCCGTCTCTCCGCTCCCACCGGGCAACGCCGACGAGGTATATAGCTGAACGCGGCACATTTTAGAGAACCATCATTCGGCTCTGCGGCATGGACGAAAGCGAGAGAGGAGAGAGAGCAGGGTACGACGATATAGCTCCTTTGTGTCCGATTACTTCTACTGAAGAGTGAGAGACAGCGTGTTATTGGAATCTGTGAAAAACTACCGAAGGGTATTTCACTGTTCATGTCTGACATGTGTGTTTTATATATTTTTGAACATAAAATGTAAGTGCTGCATTGAAATCCCCCTTCTTTTTTATTCTTTTTCTTTTCTATAAGTTTCTGCAAGTATGTGGCAATTCAAATGCATTCAGACTTTGTTTTGTATATAAAAATCATACTTTTTCAATAATCAAATTTTAAAAATGTCAATGACATTGTGAAATGTTCACCCGTCAAAACAAACCCTAACAGTGAGGATGTACAAATATTTGCATATTGAATAAAAGGCTGTTTCACACAATGCCTTTAAAGGATTAGTTCACTTCTGATTTCAGATTTCCTCATAATTTACTCACCCCCGTGTCATCTAAGGTGTTCATGTCTTTCTTTCTTCAGTCGCAACGAAATTAAGGTTTTTGAGGAAAACATTCCGGGGTTTTTCTCTATATAGTGGACTTCAGTGGGGTTCATGGGTGAAAGGTTCAAATTGCAACTTCAAAGCGCTCTACACGATCCCAGGCGAGGAATAAGGGTCTTATCTATTGAAACGATCAGGCATTTTCTAAAAAAAAAAAAATGTAATCTATATACTTTTTAACAGTGTTGGGGCGTAACGCATTACAAGTACGCGAGTTCGTTAACGTTACTTTTTCCAAGTAACTGTAAGTAGCACTTTTTATTTACAAGTGAATTCTGAGTCCTTTTTCAAAAAGTAATGAAAGTACTCCCCCCCCCCCAATGTATTGATTGACAGATCTGGTGTCCCCATGTTGAGAGAAATTAGAAGATGTTACTTTAGTTCTAAAATAGATATGAATATGCATTAATTCATCTCGCTCACAAAAAAAAACCAGATTCGGTATTCCTCAAAATGAATAAAAACAACAACTCAGAATATGACGCAAACCTACAATAATTAAATATGTTAAATAACACAAACATCCTTTATGTATTTAATACCATTTTATTAACCAATGTCTTTGCTTCTGACCTTCGATGATCCAGTTCAAACGTACTAATAAGCACAAATTACTCTAGACAAACATTTGTGTCTTTTTTTTATTGCTTCGACAGGGGGTTGAAATGTCTTCTTCCTCACTATACGTCGAACGTTACATTTTTACTTTCCCTTCAGCTGCGGCTATTCATTTCACTTTTGGGTATAAAGGCTTTTATAGTTGCAAAATAAACTTTTTTATTTTAAAAACAAAAAGCATAGCAGCCTGTCCAGATTTTAAAAGTAACGCCACAGTAACAGGAACACACATTACGTTCTAAAAATAACTATAGTACCGTAATTCGTACTTTTTTTAATAGGTAATGCAAAGTTATTGTTAATGAAATAGATACTTTTAAACGTACTTTAACCAACACTGCACTTTTTAACCTCAAACGTTCGTCTTGGCTAATTCGGCGTGAAAACTCTGTGCATGCCGGTGCATGACAGTTAGGGTAGGGCAAAAAACTCCATCTCATTTTATCCTCCAACTTCAAAATCGTTCAAATCGTCCTACAAGCTGTTGTTTACCGTTTTCGTAAAGGGGCTTGGATATTCTTTGCACGTTCACTTTAGTAACATGGGTACGGTACTTCTGCAGGGATGTAGGACGACTTTGAAGTTGGAAGGAAAATGAGATTGGAATTTTTCGATACACCCTAACTGTTTCGAATGGGACTGCACAGAGTACGCATGCGCATTGCAGAGCTACACAAGACAAGCGTTTGAGGTTAAAAAGTATATCATTTTCTTTTTTAGAAAATGACCGATCGTTTCGCTAGATAAGACCCTTATTCCTCGCCTGGGATCGTGTAGAGCGCTTTGAAGCTGCAATTTGAACCTTTCACATGAAACCACGGAAGTTTCCCCCACACTAATATAGAGAAAACCCTGGAATGTTTTCTCAAAAACCTTAATTTCTTTTCGACTGAAGAAAGAAAGACATGAACATCTTGGATGACATGGGGGTGAGTAAATTATGAGGAAATTTTTATTCAGAAATGAACTAATCCTTTTAACTAACTAACTATAGACCTTATGCACAAGAGACACAAGCATGCAGCCATTGAAAATGGACTTGAATTAGATGAAGTAGATTTACTTATTAACAATAGTTATCATGCGCATTGTAATGTTTGAAGTAGATATCATAACAAATGTCAGTAGACCTAGAAGATTTTAAAATAAGCAGTTCATTCATGAATCCCTAAGATCTTATCTTCATGATGTGGAAAACACAAACTTTTCTGTGGTCTGTCACTTTAAATGCTGGCGCTGATTCTGATTGGCTGACAATGCTTTAATCGTTCATCAGCTGGAAAAAAACAAATCGTCCTGAGAGTGATTACAGCGATATGGTTCCTCTGTGTGTTATCCTTATAATTATGGTGAGGACTTCTATAAGGCCATAACGATAACTATATTAGTGTCCACATCAAGGCAAGTTAAGGTTGTTTATTAAAGCGTGCGCTGTAATTTTGTTGTTGGCTGCTTTAAATGCTTGAGCTCTTTAAAGCAGGATGGATTCTGATTGGCTGTCAATGTTTTTATTGTTCATCAGGTGAAAAGAAAAGTTCAGAAGTGATTTAAAGGATATTGTTGCTATGTGTTCTTATGATGATCTCCTTTATTTTTCTTTATGCATACTGAATTATGATTGGTCTTTACGTTTTTACATTTATTTATCAACTTGTATAGCGCAGAGTTTTCATTATTATAATTATTATTACAAATAGGCAATACAATTTTAATTTGATTTACTTTTTCTTAAAAATAAAATTTTTTGCTGCCTGGCAACAGCATTTTCTAAAGGAAATGTGAATGAACTTTTAATTGTCAACATTTCTCTCCATCCTCACTTTAATTTCTCTTGCATTTTGACTGTACTGTTGTTTCTTTGCACCTTGTTCAGATAGTTACATCTCCCTCCGTCTCCTGCTACCCTCCCCTCTCTCTCTGCCCTTGAGTTTTTCTATTACCTTGTGGAAAGCACCTCGCCTGGCATGACAAGCGCAGCGGATTGACACTAAATCAGAAATCAACGCTAGAGCTCAGCATGAAGGTCACACTCTCACACACACGCGTCTCTATCTGAGAACACACGCGATTCGCTCATCTCTCTCTCTGTGTGTGTGTGTGTGTGTGTGTGTGTGTGTGTTGGGGTCACAAGGGCCCAGTGGGGCCACATCTCTGTAAAGTGAGGTGATGGTAATCCTCAAATAATTCCTCAGCATTCGCACAGAGTCTATCACTCTCACTCTTTTGAAGACCTGAGGGAGAATGTAGCAGATGAAAAGCTTAAAAAAGTAGTGCTTTAATATGGTTACTTGATTATTCCGTATGACATGATACTGTTGCCTTTATACCATACTGGTGACTATGGTGTGAATAAGACTTGGGAGGAGATCACAGGACATAGTGAGTGAATAAAAAAAAACATGGGGGACTGAACCCTGAGCTGTGGATAGTGTGTTCAGGACATGTTCGACGCAACAGCGGTGTCGAGTGGTGTATACTGACCGCTCGCGGTTCGCATGTATGACCACAAAAACAATAACCCAAAAACAAAAAAATACTATAAACAAGAATTTTCATTACAGAAAAACATACAAATGGTATCACAGATTGTCTTTGTTTTTTATATACAACAACACAAACTACACTATATATTCTATATATATTCCTATATTATATATCTAATATCATACGAAACAGGCAATATCTAAAGATTTTACAGAGAAAAATACTCAAAAATATATAATGAACCACGATACTAACAATACAGTTAAAAATATGATAATATAAAACAGCATTTGACAGAAGTATTTGCTTACAGAAAAAAACCGTATATTAAAGGTGTCATATGATGCTTTTTTAAAGATCAGTATTTGGTGTAACAGAATATATTGACATGTTTAATGTTCAAAAAACACATTATTTTTCAAAGACTGTACATTATTGTAGGTCATCTATGCACCGACTCTCTTAAACGCTTTGTTTTCTACAAAGCCCCCTCCTTCCGACAAGCGCAGTCTGCTCTGATTGGCCAGCTGACCCAGTGCATTGTGATTGGCCGAACACCGCAAGCACTCGTCGGAAATGTAACGCCCCTTACCATAATCGCGAGCTTCATCTTTCAAAATAAATGTAAAGACAGAGCCCGAAAGGGGAACAAAGTCGTGGGACAGACACAGTGATGAAGCTGGTATGTGTTTGCAGTACAAAGCCACGTGAAGAAAGCGACTCCACTGTGAATGTGACCCTGACTCTCTCTCTCCTTCTCTCTCTCTCTCTCTCTCTCTCTCTCTCACAAACACACACACACACGATGCGCAAAACTCTGCATTTGACCAGGCAATAGCAAATACTTTAAACTAATAACAAAACAGTAGCTAATTCAAAAGCGCCAGATTGTCATAGCAAAGTCAGAATTACCTCCTCTCCTAGGTTCACGAAACGGTCGTCCATAAAATGCATTGCTGTTCTGTTGTAAGTCATCTTAAAGATTCCGAAATGCATCTACTTTCGGAAGGTCAAATAAAGTGCTTTTGCTTTCGCCTAGAAACACACAGCGTCTCCCTGACATGCTGCTTCAACACTAACTGCGTTACTGAAACCACGCCTTCTTTCTCCGCATGCACATTTGGGCGGCATTATGCAAAAATTTCCACATAGTGAGGTAGATATGTGGGGGCGTGTTAGAACGAGCCGTTTTAGGGGGGCGTGGCAGAGTCTTAACTTTGATAAAGTATATCTTTAGTCTTTGCAACTTCAGGGATCTTATCTATGCACAATCAGCTTGTAACACTCCAAAGAGAAAGGAAAACTTGAAATCGCATCATATGACCCTTTTAAGTTTTGTTGTATATGCTGCTTCTTTTGTTTAAATTTGGGGCTGGTACATCTACAAACCAACCTCCAATAAAAGATCAACTTGTAGACCTTTGGTGTTTTTCGCTTCGCAAACACTGCGGGTCACGTGTGTCCCCTGGAAGCTTCCGTAGCTAGTCACATGAGTCCGCAAATTGTTTGTTTGTAGTGAGCAGCTGATTTGGCCGAAAATACTGTCAGAGAGATGATTTTATGAACATTTCCGATCATCGACGGTCATTTGACTCGTTTATATGCTCTAACTGAAGTGTTTTGGCTCTAAAGCAGAACCGGCTCGGAACGGATACATTGTATCAGACGCGTGTGTGTCGCGTTCTGTCAAACAAGACGTGCTATAATGTTTGGGTTCGTCACGGATGGAAATATATTCCACTAGAGAGTGAGAGACGCGACTGATTGAGTGTTTTAATAAAGACTCCTCGCATCAGGAATATCAACAGAACGCACCGCGCGGCTCTGCCAGACGGTTTCGCAACATGCAGCTACACTGATTTGTCTTGTGATTTATTTGCACACAAAATCCATTCGTTTGCGTGTAAAGTCAGATGCTTTTGTAAAAGACCAACATGCTGCGGTGGATTCTGGGAGGTCGGGAAGCGCAGGGAACAGTGGAGGTGAGTACAAGCCATAGTAAACCACAAACTACAGTGTATGTGTGTAACTTATGAAACTTCTCTGTTTGATGTCCCAAAAATAGATTTCTTTAAGATTTGAAAAATCTTTATCTATCTATCTATCTATCTATCTATCTATCTATCTATTTCTGAAAATGATTTTCTTTGCTTTTTAATGATTTCAGTTTATTCTTTTTTTACAAGGGGCAAAAAAGACAGAAAAAAACAGCAGCATTTATATTTGTGTTGATGTGTTTAGAAAAATGCCTGTAATAACACAAAGCTGTTATCAGCCATGCAATTTAAAAGTCACTAAAACTCCAATTTTGTGGCATGACCTATGTCCATGTTACTGCCATTATTTACCAATAAGCAGAAGATAAGAAGCTGGTTTCAGTGTCCAGCTCTCTTAAAGACTGGGTCTTCTAGTTGCAGGAGTTCAGTACATGTATCAGAGAGAGACAGGCCGACGCAGTCGAGCAAACAACAGTCATTTCAGCACATTCTGAGCTAGATTGAAGCAATGATTCGTTTGTCTATTATATTCTCTTCGTGGGCAGAAGAGCGCGGCTCTGTTCATTGGGGAGGAACAGCCCAAAAACTGTTTCACGGAGATGCAGGTGCTGAAAGGACACTTTGACATTGTTCGATTTCTGGTGCAGATTGATGACTTAAGGTAAGCAATCCTCTTCTCCTCTTCTTCTGCCTCTGACCAGTGATTGACAGCTAAGACTGAGCCAGATCCTCTCCAAAAGCAAACTTACAGAGCGTGACAAGAGCTTAATCATCACAGCTTGAGGGAGTTTGTGTGTGTGTGTGTGTGTGGTGTGTGTGTGTTTGCACTTCAACATCAACTTGATAGTGTCCATCAGCTCTGGGCCTGTCCATATTAACTGCGTCTGCATGAAAACATCTGCGCTGGAGGCTTTCAAAAAGCTCATGTATATACAAACACGCTGTGCTGGGCAGTGTAAGGCAGGGGTTATTTTTATTGAAGTGATGGAGAAGAGCGTTTGGAAGTGTGTGTGTGTGTCACGGCTGGCTGCTCCTGATGATCTCGGTGCAGGAGGAGAGTTTCAGCTGAGGTCAGTGTGCAGAACATCGCTGATTGCTTTTTGAGTCCCGAGTCCTGTTTCTCTTCTCCGATCCCTTCCATACTTCCTGGATCTCATCCCTTTATCATAGTTTCATTCTCCTGTTCTTCCTGCGGACGATTCGTTTCTGAGCTCGAGAGGTCAAAGGTGACGTGGGAATCATGCGATTGTTAAAATCCAGTCCGAGAAGAAGATCTGTCATAGTGCTGGCGACGTTATATTTTGGGCATTATGCTTTCTTAGGCATAGGTGAAGCGTCATGCCAGGTTTTACCCAGCATCTGTGTGTTTTGTTGGCAGGTTTGCGTCTGCAGGTGACGATGGCCTGGTGCTCATTTGGAATGTTGAGGTGAGCAGAACAGAACTTTATGAATATGCTAATCACATGTTATTGATATGGTAAATACATGAAATAGGCCAGAGGTCAGCCTAGTTGATTATTTCTGGCAAAAGTAATTTAAACCTTGTATGTAATAAAAATTAAATAAAATATTTATTTAACTAATAAATTATTAAATAATCAGGAACTCTTTTTTTGCTTGGCACCACAGCCATCAAAATCTCCTGTAGTTTATATTAATTAATTTGAAATAAATAAACAATAAGAACATTTTATCATAAAATATGAGCTATCTCTAATCTATCTCTTAAATGTACCTCCCCCCTTTTGCCTATTATAATATATATTAAAACATATTATTTTCTTAAAAATAACCCAAGTGTTGTGGTATATCTATATAGATATATATATTATATATACAAACACATATTAATTATATAGTATATATTACACAAACACTTATATAAGGACAGTTTATTTATTTTAATATAGAATTTATTTTCAATATATTATAAATATAGAAAAAATAATATATAAAAACTTACGAGTATTTTGAAATTAGCGCAAAAATGGTTCATAGTGTTTTAGTATTTTAACTCAATTTTTAAAAATAAAATTGGAACAAATATCTTATATATATTTAGTTTTTTAGTACACATGGCAAGATTAATGTTATATTGCGTGGTGTGTGTGTGTGTGTGAGTATTTTGGTAGGGAGCATGCCTCAAAATATATGCAAAATATAATATGCTTGATTTAATTTATTTAGAAATGTCATATTTTGAGATTTCATATATTTTGAAACGGTATTATTTTGTTAATTAAATCGTTAATTAATACTATATTAATAACCATTAACAAAATAATTTGTTAGTTAGAATACCCCTTTGCAGTTTTATGTTATTACATTTACTGCATGACCCCAACACTATAAATGCCAAACCAGCAGCATTTGTCTGTGTGTGTGTTTCAGACTGGAGACCATTTGATTGAGTTGCGCGGTCATACGCAGCAAATCACTGCAATGATATCATACACCTTCATCAGAGGAGGAAACGCTCACACGGCGCTCATTACCGCTTCATCAGACCGCACGCTCAGTGTATCCTTTACACAAACCTCTGCTGAAGTGTGTGTGTTTAGTGTTGATGCTTTGCCTTAATTCTACCGCAGTTATGGGATACAGATTCAGGAAACCGAGTGCAGAACATATCTGATCTCCAGTCCCCAGTGAAGGTACAGTATGTGGTACAGCTTCATGTCTTCCTGTTTCAGTGCACAGATGGTTGGGATTGTGTGTGGAAACAGGTCTGTTCCTCTTTCAGTGTGTGTAGGTGGATTTTGTGTGTTTGTACGCTGATGGAGGTGTCTGTTTTTCAGTGTTTGCTGGTGTTGGTTCGTTTGGACGTGTGGCTCTCGGGTGGAAATGAACTGTGTGTTTGGAACAGAGACTTTGAGCTGCAGTGTAAAACGGTTCATCACAGCGATGCAGGTACACAATCCAAAACACACAGATAAATAAATGTATGTCCAACTCCTGTCCAAGAGCAAATACAGACTACAAAACACAAGATAAAGTCACTACAAAGTGACTAAGGGGAAGTCATGGCCTAATGGTTAGAGAGTCGGACTCGTAACCCAAAGGTTGTGGGTTCGAGTCTCGTACCGGCAGGAATTGTAGGTGGGGGGAGTAAATGTACAGTGCTCTCTCCCACCTTCAAATACCACGACTGAGGTGCCCTTGAGCAAGGCAACGAACCCCCAACTGCTCCCCGGGCACTGCAGCACAAATGGCTGCCCACTGCTCCGGGTGTGTGTTCACGGTGTGTGTGTGCACTTTGGATGGGTTAAATGATGGGTCACCATACTTGGCCACGTCACATCACTTCACTTTTTAATAGTTTTATAAACTTAAACTGGTAGAGTGTAATTTATGCATTTTAAAATGTAATTTATTCCTGTGATGCAAAGGTGAATTTTCAGCACCCATTTAGAAATCATTCTTATATGCTGATTGGCTGCTCAAGAAACATTTCTGATTATTATGCTAAAAACAGTTGTGGTGCATAATATTTTTGTGGGAACTGTGGTACATTTTTTTAAGATTATGTGATGAATAGAAAGCATTTATTTGAAATATAAATCTTTTGTAATTTTTTTTTACTGTCACTTTTGATCAATTTAATGTGTCTTTAATAAATAAACGTATACATTTATTTGAAAAAAAAAATCTTACTGACCCCAAATTTTTAAACAGTAGTGTATTTAAATATATTTTCATAAATCTTCTGCTTTATTCTGAAGGCATCTCAGCCATGGTGGAGTTACCAAAGAACTTCATTGCAGCTGCCATGGATAAAGAAATTGGTAACTGAAAAATTATTTTTCCATAAAATGTTGTATGCCTAAAAAATGAGTGGTATTTTCAACAAATATGAAAAGATTTACACTCACTGGTCTAGCAAAAGCTGTCGTGGTCTTCATAAATCTTAATTTCAAAGCTCTGTTCAGCAAAAATGACTTTCATGTTGCAGCTTAAGCTATTTTATTGATGAGTTTGCTTGTAGGTCAATGAATGATTTGTAATGATTTCTGATGTTCCAGTGATATTTAAGTTGAACCTGTCTGGATCAGACATTGCGGTTATGGCCATGCGTCATCTAGCTGACCATCAGGACACCATCCATTCTCTCATCCACGTCAACGGTGAGATATTTGATGGCAATCAGTCCTCACGCACACATTGAGATCATTTTGGATTGTGTTGAGTATTGTTGTGTTTATTGTTGGTTATTGTTTATCTCAGACGGCTTGTTTGCGAGCGGCTCTCATATCGGTGAGCTCATCATCTGGGATTCAGTGGATTGGACGATCCAGGCATATGAGCACATTCTGTGGGAGGAGCCAGCGAGAGACGGCCAATCAGAGTTCAAACTGAATCACCAGAAACCGATCGAGAGGTCCATTCAACACATGAGCTCAGATGGGGAGGTTAGAAACTGACCCTTCATTATAAATGATGAATTATATATAAATTATACACCAATGGTCAGATGTTTGGAATAATTGAGATTTTTTTGTTTTTGAAAAAAAAAGTCTCTTATGTTCACCAAGGCCGCATTTATTGGATCAAAAATACAGTAAAAACAGTAATATTGCGAAATATTATTACAATTGGAAATAACTGCTTTCTATTTTAATATATTTTAAAATGTAATTTATTTCTGTGATGCAAAGCTGAATTTTCAGCATCATTACTCCAGTCTTCAGTGTCACATGATCCTTCAGAAATCATTCTAATATGCTGATTTGATGCTCAAGAAACATTTCTTATAATTATCTATGTTGGAAACCATGTGCTCATCTTTTTGTGGAAAACTGTTATCACACTACATTCAAAAGTTGGGGGTATATATAGATAGATCTACACAAAAAAAAATATATATAATATATATTATATTGTATTTATTTAACAAGATGCATTAATGATCAAAAGTGACTGAAGCCATTGATATTATTACAAAACATGTTTCTTCAAATAAATGCGTTCTTTTGAATATTCTTTTCATTAAATAATCATCAAAAAGATCAATGTTTACCCAAAATATGAAGCAGCACAACTGTTTCAACATTGATAATAATAAGAAATCTTTCTTGAGCAGCAAATCAGCATATGTGACCCTGGACCACAAAACCCGTCATAAGGGTCCATTTTTTTTAAAATTGAGATTTATACATCATCTGAAAGCTGAATAAATAAGCTTTCCATTGATGTATAGGATAGGACAATATTTGGCCGAGATACAACTATTTGAAATCTGGAATCTGACAGTGTAAAAAAAAACAAAATATTGAGAAAATCACCTTTAAAGTTGTCCAAATGAAGTTCTTAGCAACGCATATTACTAATTAAAAATTAAGTTGGAACATGATCTTTACTTAATGTCTAATGATTTTTGGCATAAAAGAAAAATCAATAATTCTGACCCATACAATGTATTTTTGGCTATTGCTACAAATATACACCAGCGACTGAAGACTGGTTTTGTGGTTTTGAGTAACGATGCTGAAAATTCAGCTTTGCATCACAAAAATATATTAAAATAGAAAACAGTTATTTTAAATGTTATTAATCTTTCACAATATTACAGATTTTACTGCATTTTTATTCAAATAAATTGAGCCTTGGTGAGCAAAAGAGACAAAAACTTGAAAAAAATTGTAATTATTCCAAAACTTTGACCACTAGTGTATATCATATATGATAATTAAATCATGCATATTTTCCTTACATAGTTAAATCTCTCTCTCAGTATATAGTGGCAGCTGTAGGCAGTGGTCTGTATGTTTATAATGTGCTGATGAAGAGTGTGGTGGCGTACAGGAGGATTGCCCACGATTCAAATGTCTTACACACCGTGCTTCAGCAGGACGGGTATGAAGCACATCAGAAGAATTCCTCCAAAACATGTCTGTGAAGCATCTGAATAAAGCGAAGTGTTCTCTGTCTGTCTTGTAAGGTGCTTGATGTCGTGCTCTGAGGACGGGAGTGTGAGGATGTGGGAGTTACAGGACCTCCCCCTGCCCGCTGAACCCGCCTCCTCAGGTGAGCAGGACACACGCAAACACCTCACTTCAGCCTCTGTTCTTTCCATCCATCCGTTTCATCTTTGAAATACCCTTTCCTCTTTCCATCACAACACACATCCTTCCTTCCCTCATTCCTGTCTTCTCTGATCCAGATGTTCCCATATCATCATTTATTTTGCCATCCTGTGCAGAGGATGTGTGTGTGTGTGTTTCAGTCCAGCTGCTGTAAAATAATTTCCTGACAGACATCCAGAACAACCACTAATATTTGAATGGACGAAAAACAACATAGGATTGATCTGATGTTCTTTAAAGGCACAGTATGTAATTTTTCACTGCTAGAGGGGGCAAGGTATTCAAAATAAACAAAGAAACAAAGGAGTGTGGAATCATGGGAGTTGTGGTCTTCATCCCCACAGCCGATGCAATCTGACGGGACTCAGGCAGAAATCATGTTCATGGATGAGCTAATGTATTAAAGATTTATTAACACCGTAGTATGAAGCAGGGTTAGCTGAAAGCCGTCGAAGCAAAACGAGGCCGCTGAAGCAATTGCTAATGAGAGACGAGCGTGACACACGGCTCGAAAGCAGCGAAGCTTTTATTATGCCACACATTAGCGCTTCCGGTCGTGCGTATGTGGGGTAAAGCAGCGCTGTTTTATCATACTAGATACATTTGAAAGTTCTGTTATAATGCTACTCTGTGCGGTCGTCACCTGTCATGCATAGCATATTAAAGCGTCTTTGGTGTTTCCATGTTTTCTACAAAACAAAAGCGGAAATCGAGGAGTTATGACGTCATTGGCAGGCGACACAATGACACTATGGACACGGTCTGTTTCACTAGTTAAAATTGCTTATTTCTCCTGATTTAAACATTCTTCCAAACATTTGTGATAATGTAAGTACACAAGTCAACAAAATATATAACACTGTTCTAGTGGTTTTTGGATATTTTAATAAAAAAAATCTTACATATTGTGCCTTTAACTGCTCATAAACAATTGCTATTAATATTAATTAATAGCATTTTTTAATGGGCAATAAAAAAATGTAATAAAAATGTAAAATGTTTAAATTTTTTTTTTTATTAATGTTGTTGAAAGCAGTCTTATGGTCATCAAGGCTGCATTTATTTGATCAAAAATAAAGTAAAATGTGTGACAGACTCTCATTTAAGTAATTGATGACTTTCTTTTGCAGTGTATCTAAATCATTATTTTCTTTTAAATGAGCATGAGTTTAATGCATGATGTTTGGGTGATTAGTATGTCTGCTTTCTCCTGCAGGGTTTTTTGGGATGTTCGGCACTTTTGGCAGGTCCAGTAAGCAGACAGGTCCTCCTGCCAAGAAAATCCCAGAAGTCCCTGGTCTGCGCTCGCTGGAACTGATCGGCGATCTGATTGGTCACTCTGGAGCTGTGCAGGTACGGTATGTGGGTCATGTGACATAAACCCAAGGATGCAGACGTTTTGAGATTTTTCAACTTAGTGGTATTGAGTGTTTGTCTCGACTGCGTTTCATGAACTAGTTTTAGATGAAAGCTTTCGATTTTGTGTGTAGAAACAGTGTGTTATTAGGAGACATTGATCCTGGATGAAGCAGAGTATCGTTCTGACCTGCAGTTTAATTAAAGTTTCTGACAGAGTGAAGGATGTGATCTACATACAAGTCAACTTACGCATTGATCATCTGACATGTGCTCTGTTTCAGCAGCACACCCATCACATTAGCATTACGTTAGCATTATAAGACAGTCATATTGCATGTTTTCAATCAGCTTCAGGGAGTTTCATTCTGGCTTTAAAAACAGTAAAAAAGAGTGGAAGTTCTGTCATCATTTACTTGGTTTTAAATAAAACTAATTTTTTGGGGTGAATGATGAACAAAATTTAAATTTTAGGTGAACTGTTATTTTAAGGCATGTACAGTGTCTAAACTAAGTACACATTCCAATCTTGGAAAAAAAAGAAAATGATGTTACATAAAATATCATCATTTTATTTTATAATAAAAAATTATAATTTTTCATCATGTTTTAGTTTTTGCTCTGATTTTAAGTTAGTAGTTTGTCATGTCAATCATTAATTTGAAATTAATTTCTATTATAATTCATGTTTGGAAACTGATGCTGCTGTGAATTGATGAATTGTTCATTATTTTTTTTTACACATTAGTTTATTGCAACATTTTGGGGTGGTTTGTGGGATTCAGACGTCTGCTTTCTCTTTCAGGGTTTTACATGAGTGAATTTCTAAAATATCTGTCAACACAACATGGTAAACAAAGAAGTGCTGTTATGTGGCTTGTGTTGCAGATGTTTCTGAGTTTCAAGGAGAAGGGTCTGGTCACCTGCTCCACCGATCACCTGCTCATCGTCTGGAAGGATGGAGAGTTCCAGTCTCAGCTCCGCAGTCTCGCCGTCTTCCAGAAACTCCAGGAAAACCAGGAACTGTGATCTGATCTTCAAAGCCTTTCCCCATCATCATCATCATCATCTCAAAATGTTTGAAATATGAAAACATTTCTTTGCCTTACTAACCATCTGCTAAGCTTGGTCACATCAGTGTTTTAACGTCACGTTGTTTTGGTATGATAAAATGCTTATGACGTTGTGATTTTAATTAGATGGTTTTATAAAATCAGTATCTTATAGTAAACATCTGTAACAATGTATATAGTGTGATTGATGTGTTTTTGTTATTTTAAAACTGAATTTTGAAAAGTGCAATGATAACGCTTTACAATAAAGTCTCATTTGTTATAAATACAGTTGTTAGTTCACAGTATGTTGTTATCTCGAACTAAAACTAATTTTTGTTACTTTAAATGTTAGCTGAAATATTTAAGTGTATTTTATTTCAGATAGTGGTTTAAACATTTCTCAAGTTCGTTTAGAGGTACTAAAATAACAAATTGGGGAAAATGAATATTATATAATAATGATAGAATAAAGATAAAATAGTTTGATAGAGTAACAACTAATAAAACATTTACTAATGTTAACAAATGAAACCAAGATAGTGAAGTGTTATCAATGTGTTTCTTGCATGTATGCTTGCTAATCTTTTAACTGACAAAACTGATTAAAAAACTAAAGCTCGGTGTGTCCATGTAAATTTAATCAAAAACATTTTATTGCAATTTTTCTCACAAACAATGGTTTCAGAGTTGGAGTGGCGTCTCCAAACAACAGCAGATGCAGAGACAGAATCAAACAGATGTTTTTATGCAACATTGAATCTTTTTTTGTACAACTGACAATACAATAAAATAATATCCTTTGCTAAAACAAACCTGTTAAATGGCATGTGATCATTTTTACTTTCAGTGAAGTATTTGTTCAATAAAAAATAGTTTATATACATATGCGCAAGGGATGATGCTAGTGCTCATTCCCTGTACTTCAGAAATACAGTAATTGGCACAAAAGCTGCACCCATCGATTCAGTTCACGTTCGCTAATGAAATGCGTCTCAAGACCCGCCCCCGATGATGACGCCATTGTGAGGTCATCATGGTATGCTAATAGGGAGCCCTTTGATCATGACGGTGACGCGTGACGGATGACACTTTGAAAAGATTCACAACAACTTTCAAATTCGACTGGACTGATCAGTCATTAATAATTACACACAGGATTTTTAAAATACTTTAGGTAGATGAAAAATTGTTCTGAAAGTGATAATGGATGGAGCATGAGCCTGAGCGTTTCTGCCACCTTTACACTGAAGATAGGAAGTCAATTTAAATCTGAAATTGAATATACTAAAAATATAAACCAAATGGGGGAAAAACTATAAGATACACTAACCATCTCCAATGAAATGTTCTGGCTCTCAACAGCATTTATGGCAACATATTGACTTCAAATCAAAAATAACTCTGGGAATTGTCACTTGATTATTAGTATTATTATATTATTCATAAAAAAATATTAGAACAAGAAATCAACGCAAGAATAACTCAGTAATGTTCAATCCATGCAAATAGGTCCAGCTGAAAAATCATGACTTACATTTTTATATTTCCAGATATAATAATACTATAAATTCTAATTTTTTTTAAATAATAAATTATTATAAATAGAGGGTTACATTCTGATATTTAAAGACCTTTGGAAATTTTAAGTACAATATTTGCTTAAAAACATATTTTATTTAATATTGCTTTTTAAAATAAATGGACAAAATTATATTTTAATCCTACCAAGCATAAAATGAAGGCAAACACTTCTATTATGTATTTGTAGTTGATTTTTGTCCTTGATGAAAATAGTCTTTAATGTACAGTCAATATTGTAATTTAAGTCAGGTCCTAGTGAACTTTTACTGAAAACTTTTTAGTTGACAATAAAGGTCAAACCAAATGATTCAAATAGTAATATTAAATAAATATAATATAAACAAATAAATATAAGCTTTACATCTCTGATTTTAAGTCATCTGGAACATTTAAGTAAACTACTGTAACTGCTATATTTGCTTTTTAAAAAAAATAAAATTTGTAATATTTGCTTTTTAAAACAATTAAAAAAAAATGTAAATAAAAGAGGGACGAGTCAAAATAATTTTCAATGGTAATCAACATCATGCTCCAAATACTGTTGATAAAATTCGTATTGAAGCTGGACTGATCTTTTAAGCACATCATCACTAAATATTCAACAACAAACAATCAATGTTTGGACCTTTAGAAAGAGACAGTCACATGGTCACATCGTTCAATCACTCTGGACTTTAAATCAGGTTTATGATGAATCTCATCATCAGTGTTGGCAAGTGGATGAGGAGTGTTTTATAATAGAGATTAAAGGGATAGTTCACCTTCAGTTGCAGTTTTCCCCCTCCATACTATGGAGGTCAGTGCGGACCAGCAACTGAAGGTGAACTATCCCTTTAAGGCATGAACCTGAATATTCTCTCTAAACTCTACATATTCATAATAACATCTGTAAAAGAGTCATAGTCAAACCATCTGAGCTTAAAAAGGGATTTTCCCAGATTACATGTTGTACTTTAAATGACCTATAAACCCTGTGTGTAAGAATGCAATATAATGTTTGGTTATGAAGTTTAAACACAGAAAGACAGGAAGAGAGAGGATGAGCAGGGTGGAGGACAGGAAAAGAGGGAAGAGATACATCATCTTCGGCCCTGCACTTCCATGATTAGTTCTACAATGTCTGAATATTACTCGATAAAATTACATTAAATGAGTACATGTCCTGTCTGTAAAGGGGCACATTTGTGTTTTCTACCAGTCAAAAATTTGGACACAGCTAATTATGCTTATATGATTAGGTTTATATATATATTATATATTATATATATATATAATATATATATAATATATATTTTAGAATAATAGTAAAGCATTAAACTTTTTCATGGAATTCCTGCCCAGAAAATATATTAATAATAAAATAAATCAAATTGAATTAAGAATGTTCAATTTAAGATTTAAGAAGTCTCTTATGCTCACCAAGGCTGCATTTTAAAATACAAAACTGTAATATTGTGAAATATTATTACAATTTAAAAGAACTGTTTTCTATTTGAATATGTTTTAAAATGTAATTTATTCCTTTGATGCGCAGCTGAATTTTCAGCATCACTCCTCCAGTCTTCGCAGTAGGCATCCTGATGAGGTACAGTAGGCACAATTTAAATTTGAAAACTATTTCAATAATTTAAGCATAGACTTTTAGATCAGCAGGTATTTAATATTTTGAACATATATTCAGTCTAGTGCATCCAAGAGTTTGACTGCTAGTGTCCATTAGGAGCTTTGCTTGTTGTACTTTTCTTGATCACAAGAACTTTAGGTAACATGATTATACTGCTATAAAAAAAAAAAAAAACTAAAACACAAACAAACACAAGCTCTTTGATACTTGTTATTTCATAGTTATGTAAAAACTATGTAACAGCATCAATGGAGTTCAATAATGTGTGCGGATCTCAGGATTTACCCTTAGAGGGCGCCAAGAGCCTCCACCATAATCTGTACTATAGAGCTCTAAACAAATATGCAAAAATGGGTCAAAAAGAGGCAGTATAATTTCTATTAAGCATGCATATATAGTATATCAAAGCAAATCTTAATGCATTTATAAAATAAATCAGTTGTATGTTCTTATACATAATTGTAACCACAGTCGCAATACATTACAAAGTTTATTTAATATCAGTTGTATCTTTAAAATGCATAACGCCTCAATCATAACCCAATTTCATGTGTTAAATCATAATGTATACCAATGGTTAAACTCAAATATTTTAAATCATACAAAAAAAGCTTCGTTTTTTTAATTAGAAAAAATCTCTGATATTATCTGCTACAAACATTGTCTGATTTAGATGAATATGATGATTTTTAAATCTTAATATAAACCGATACCCACTGATTTTAACTTTATAACGCATCAAGAATGCTTTATATAAAACATTCCATATACAGGCTTCAAAACTGCCACCGAAACTACTGCTCTACCCTTGCTCTACCCACATTAAAGAAAAAAGAAAAAAGGGAGGGAAACAGATAGAATCAGGAAGGATGAGAGAACAGGAAAGAGGAAAAATCAAAACCCTGCGAGCTGCTGAATGTGCACCGCATGCCTTTAACCGCACAATGCCGTCTGGAACGCTTCACTCACTATGATGCACTGCCAACCCCAGAACAACAAAAACGACTGCTCCCATCTAACAAGGGCATTGTGGAATCATCTGCTTTTGTGATGTGTGCCAGAATGCTTTAAGTCATTGTGATCACATCACATTTAGAACACTCGGTGCAGAACCTGCTAGAACTCTCGTGGTGTCATGCTGGTGTTCTAGAACACTCACTGTGAAGATGAACTTCTCAAGAGCTCCTTTACGACAATGCATAAAGAGTAAAAGGCAGAACGTCAACTGAATATAAACATTTAATAAATTCCTACTAAGCTTGTATGCGAGCCAATGCAATTCGGCTATGTGTCCAAATGTAACCCGGTAAAAATTAGGTGCGCAAAAAACAAATGGCACCAACAGCTACGTTTAATAAAAAAATTTTTTTCGTGTGACAGATTTCAAGAAATCGAAACTAGTTTTTTTTCCCAGTCGAAATGGTTTCAGCCAAACATCTGTTTAAAACTCATCGCGGTTGATTATAAACGCACCTTTGGCGTTGGTTTTTGGCCTACAAAAGGTGAGTGTTTGAAGCTCATCTGCAATATGTGTATATGGTAAAAGATTACAACAGCGATATACAGCCGAGCACATTTGTAAATAAATAATACTTAAAAATGGTGTAACACTTAAAATATGTGAAATCCCACCTATCAGCATGAGCAAATGTCAACGTGTCGGTGGTCTCGTTATGAGGCTGTGCTGGATTTTATGTTTACACACAGTATAACTCTGAAGATTAGGGAATGTTGCATCCGTACAGACCGTTGCATGAAGGAGGAATGTTAACTGTCATGTGTAAAATGTAAAAATTATGCTAATACATTCATCACTAAGCACATCGTAACATAAACACACTTGCTCTTTTGCCCACACACACACACGCATCATCAAGATTCACGTTATTACAGTATGTGTCTGGATATACAGTGTTTCTGAAAAATATATTCTTTGTTATTATTGGCTATTTATATCAAAATGATTGATTATTACACACCAGTCCTTGGAGTCTGAGAAAGGCTTGAGTCGTTCTGATACAGAAAGTGCCGGAAAAATGACGGCCCACAGTGGGCTGATCCGTCGCAGTTTTCACAATCTCGCACACTGAATAGCGCTCAGTGCTGGTCAAAACCAATTCATCGTCCGATTACAAATGCGTCTTCAAAGGTTCTTCCGTTTTGGCAACTTGACATTTGCTTCTGTCAGCAATATTGTCAAAATATTCCATTCGTGTTGAATTTTAACAAATCAATAAGGGGTAAAATGTGTCGTGCCTCAGGGCTCATTACTGGGTCCTTTTTGATTTCCAAAGTAGCTCAGTCCCACTGACACTCAATTTTTCTTCTGCTTCAGAGTCCAAATAAAGCCCTTTTGGCATTTGGATCTGTGATTCCACATGTCTGTTAAAGTTATGTGTGCATGTGTATAGACAGACCTCTCTGAGCATTCACGTTTCAGTCCAATATTTTAACGAAAATAGTAGATACAGTCCTCTACTGGACTAAGATCAGTCTTTATCTTCTTGTGTCAGACATTACAAAAAAATTACTGTCCAGAAATCATTAAAAACAGCTGGGAGAACACAAAGAGAATTTTAAAAAAAGAGAACAGAAGAAAGTGAAAAGATGCTGGAAGAGGACTGTATGCTGATAAAGTGCTTTCGTTTAGTCAATTGTTTTTGTTTTACCCTTGTTACCGGGGTGATTTTCGATAGAGGTGGAGTGTCGTCAGGGAAATAGGACTGCTGATCTGTGTTCTATGGACGGAATCTTGGAGGGCCGGCAGAGATGCTACATTCACAGTGTAATCTCTGACCTTTGACCTTGAGGGTAAGGGAGTCATGAGGGACACGGAGGTGGTGGAGGCCGCAAACTTTTACATTTCATCTCATCCAAGTTCTTCCAGTATTTGTAGTTCTCTGCCAAATGCTCCATCAGACCTGGCAAACTAGCAAAGGCTGAGAGACAGATAGATAGAGAGAGAGAGAGACAGACAGAGAGAGAGAGAGGACGACCAGACGAGAGAGAGAGAGAGAGGAGAGAGAAATTAGCACACATATGCACACACTCTCAGATTTCTGGTAACTCTAATAGAAGGTTTCGTGCCCCCCCCACCGCTGAATCTGTCAAACACACACACACACACACACACACACACACACACACACACACACACTCACACACTCACACACGCAGCTCCTCTATGATGAACTGACCTGATCGTGACCTTGGGAACTAAATCTGCGGAGAGCTCAAGAGATTCTGCTTCACTGCATCCTGACCTCAGACTACGGAAATCAAAGACACACACACACAGATGCACATTCTTTCTCTCTCTCATACACACACACACTAACCCCCTGCCCCTCTCCACCATTTTTAAAGTTTCCGTGACATCACGGCTGTTGTGAGTTGACAGTAAGCAGGTTTATTCTCTGGGGTTTGGCTCAGTGGGAAACACAGAACCTTAAGTTTCCAAAGCTCGCCACAATCAGCTCAACCTCTGGATAACATTATCACAACCTCTCAGCAACCAACTAATACACCCCCCGTTCTCAACCCCTCCGGTCCAACATCTTCTGCTGCTAATGGACCATTTCACCAGATGAGTCAAAAGATGCCTGGGAAAGTATTCTCTCGCTCTCTCTCTCTCTCTCCCAAACACACATACAAAACACTTCCTCATTATTGTGTACCAGAATTGTCATTTTCTACTCAGTGTTTGGTGATTTTTTTTTCTGGATTTGTTGTACAGCTGAGTGAAATATTTCATATTTATTTTATATTCACAACGATTTTGTTGGCAATATAAAAATCATCATAAATATTACAGCAATCTTAAGGCAATATGTAATAAACCAGTTCAAAATCATTTCTGCAAACATGAGAGTAATGTATGATTTGCAAATAGACCTTGTCTGTCTTTTGAGTGTGCTTGTTTTTAATTCAGTTGCCTGTGAGGAAGGCATATTCTATTTGAAATAAATATTAACTGAAATAAAATATTAAAAAAAATTCAACTTGATTTATTTGCTAGTTTTCAGGAAAAGTCTTATTTAGTTTTATTGATGTATTAAAAGTCACTATAACAGAAATAAAAAATAAAAGGAGAAATAAAATAAAAATTATAATACTATGATGGGAAGACACCCCCCCCCCCCCCCCCCCCCCTCCGATTTGCACTGGTGCATCGGCATAAAAGTTAAAATGCATCAATTTAAAAGGTGTGCATCGGCTACAAGTTGGCATTTGTATCGCATTGCATCGTTTCTAAAATATTTGCAACGGTAAAAAACGATTTATACAAAAATAACTCGTGGATGCGCAATACTTTTACTATTTAGAAAGTGACCAATAATCTGTAACCAATACTTTATATGTAGATTGATTTCTCCTCTAAACTGTTTCTCAAGCGCGTTCTCTCATCACTGGTGCTGCTGCATGAATCTGAAGAATCACAACACTATGGAGACCTGAGGCCTGTTTCATAAAAGATGCTAAGAAAAGCGGGGATTAATGTCCAAAACCTTACTTGAAATAACCTAACAAATCAATCGGGGCTAAAGTGGTTCCATAAACGACTATTTAAGTTTGTGCAATCTCACTAATTTGTGCACGCTTATTCTCAAGCAGCCCTTAATGTCGATCATGGATCAAATCGATCCACCACGGCAAACAGTGAATAATTTGTTTTTTTTTTTTTTTTTTTGCAATTTAATGCATTTGAGAAGTTGTGTTTTCCTCAGTGCATAACTGGACATGTCAAGGTCTATGCTCATCTTTAAAAGTAAAAGTCACCAATCATTTGAATTGAGTCAGATAAATTTTGGCAAACTTTTTTAATGAAACAGGCCACGAGGCATTAGAAGTGATCATATTTTTTCCATTGTATCGTATTGCATTAAATTGCATTGTGCGGATGCACGCATGTATAGGGTGACCGTATCGCATAGCATAGGTAGCTGCTTCATATGTATCTTTAATGTGTCGCATCGTGGCTATGCATCGAGATGCGTATCGCATCGGCCTCAGTTATGGAGATGCACCTCCTAACAATATAATATTTAATAAGAAATAACACATACAACAAAATTACTTCAACTAAAATTTAAATGAAAGCAGAAAGTATAAGAATAAAAACGTCCAAAATATTAATAAAAACCATAATAGAATCTCAATGACACTAAAATAACACTGCTGTGAGGTAGAAAGCAAATGTCAAAACATAAATACTGAGATAACAAAATATATCAAAACTTTGTCAAAAAGGCTGCAAAAATCGAGAAATAATTTTTGAATGGCACAACCTTGATTATTAGAAATCACCAGTGTATTGCGTGTGTGAGTGTGTGTATATTTACCATCCCAGGCATCAAACATGTCCGTGATGAAATAGTCGATAAATGAGATCTGGGATTTAGGAATGCTGCAGGTATTCCGGTCAAACACTGGCATGACAACCGGCAAACCTTGTCTTTTCTCCTCGTCAGTCTAGGGAAAGAAGGAGATCGCAAATACAGAAAGCAAATGACTGGAGAGTGGAGATATGTTATTGTAAAACATGTATATCATTCTAATATCAATACTAGCGACTGACCAATTTTATCGACCATTATCGACTTTTTCAATAGATAATGCATGCAATAGATAATTTCTGTTTCAAACATTTTAGAGTGAACATTAATAGTAATTTCTTAATGTTTCCTTAAAGATATATAAAAAAATAACATTAAATATTAAGCATTTTATATATGAATAAATAATATTTACTTTCCGCACAGTATTTGAATTTAAATAGCCGTTGACTATTAATTTTTGTATAGTACATAAAAAATTAAATTTAATAAATACATACATAATAATTCTATTTTTTCATCAAAATACAACTACAAAATAAAATGATCTTAACTCATTTCTCCTGGTCCAATCAAATCTTGACAAATAATTGGGATAATCAAGTACTACATATTATACTATAGAAATACTCTATTTCACTTGGAAATACAATATCTTACGAAAGTTAAAACACAATAAAAATGTGAAAAACACTAACACTTTCTTTTAAGGACCAGTTCTCACTATTAACTAGTAGCTTATTAGCATGCATATTACTAGCATATTGGTTGTTTATTAGTACTTATTAGGCACATATTAATGCCTTATTCTGCATGACCCTATTCTTGATAAAACCTGACCCAATACCTAAACATAACAACTACCTTAACTATTAATAAGCAGCAAATCAAGAGTTTATTGAGGGAAAACGGTTCCCTAATCTAAAGTGCTACCAAAGACACTGCAAGCATGTGCATAAGGGAACATGGGTTTTTACCTGAGCAAAGTACTCCTCGGAAATACGACCAGCCCATTCGATGCAGAGCTCCAGAGGCCTGCAGGGATTGGCCACATCGGCACATTTAATCAGCATCCGTTTAATCAACAGACGATTCTCAGGAGAGTTGCGAATACTGGCCTGACCCTCACAATCACTGCCTTCACTCTGTAAAATGCAGATCGGCACTGGTTAGACTGTACTCATACAGTACTGAAACACAGTAATGTGTGTCTTACATTGGAGCTCGTCTCCTCAATGGCACTCATGGGTTTGTTGATGCTGTTTACGAACTTGTTGACGTGTTCGAAGTGTCGCGTCATTTCTGTCGCCAACACCATGTCTATTATGGCCTGCCGTAGGGTCCGAAACTGAGTCCTGAATATTGAGAGGTTGAGAGAGTTTAGTACTGGATCAGTGAGAGTCATATGAAACGTATGATTAAGTTGACACTGATACCTTTCCATGTTTTTGAAGATGTTGCATTTGCTGTCTCGTACAGTAAGCTGGAACGCTAGAGCGGCGTGGTGACTCTCCAGGACGGCCGTGTCGTTGTACAGAATGGCCAGATCACTGCCTGCATTGCACAGGAATGAGTTGGTGCGGCCCGGGTGATCAACGTCATGGACGGTTGCTGCCAATAGCGCTGCTACTTCATCCAACTGGTCAAGACTGCCCTACAAACACAGCACAGACACCGTAGGTAAGTTTTATAAGTAACTCAAAAATTGTTTAGGTCAGCTCAATATTAGTGACTAACCGATTTATCTACAAATATTTGGCCCTTTTGAGATGAACAGCATCTGTCAAAAACTGTGGCAACTTAATTAGTTTTATGACTAGATAATGCACAATGAGTGATTTTTGAATAAATATTACTATTAAATATTACTAATTAATGTATCTTTTTGTCTTTTGAGTGTTCTTGTTTTTATTTTATTTTTCAAAAGAGTTTGTTTACATCATCTTTTAAAAATGAACAAATGTACAACAAAAACATTGGGTGGCATTTTACATTTCTTGGGGAAAATATTTAATACTAGTATCGAATATGTATAAAAAATCACTAAAATATTTTACCCGTCAATTTTATAAATATTTGATATTACTATGAAATATAATAAATTCATGTTAAATAGCCATATAAAATATAATGTTATCAGAACTTATGGTTTTGAATAATATTGAATATAGCGTAATATTATAGATATAGATCTATTTATAAAAAATTGTATTCATAATATTCTCAAAATAAAGATTTATAAAATGTATCAATATAAATATATAACACATATAATTAAAATATGAGTCAATAAACATTCAATATAATAATATAAGTCAGAATGAAATTATGCTAAAATTTAGATTCCAATCAGTGTTGATTTTATTGGCTATGGTCAACTATAACAGTATAGCATACATTTAGTAGTAGAGTAATTTACTGATGTTATTAGGAATTAAAACATTTACCGTATAAGAAATTATTTTCAAATAATTACAATTTTATTTTAATAAATGACATTTAGATTAATTGAATTATTAATTTCATTACTAAAAAGATATTATTAAAAATTATTAGTATTAAAAATACTCTTGAATACAGTGATGAGTATTGAAACTTCTGAAAATTTCTGATGATGGGAATGAAATAAGTCTCAATAAGTCTCAATTAAAGCACTTGGTGTTCTAGAAGGCTCTCCTTACCTTAGCCAACAGTGTTTTCAATTTTGGAGAAAGTATAAATTGAGCCATTTCTGATTTCTGTATTCTGTGGTGTCAGGGTTACCTGATCGGCTTGGCAGGAGTAGGCTGTGGCGTGCAGGAAGTCGGCGGCGGTGTTGAGTTTGTGGTAGGAGGTTGGATGCGTGGTAATTAGACCGACACCTGCAGCAACGAGCGCAACGTGGCCTCTGGGCAGTTCGAGGAACGCACACACGCCAAAAGCAGAGGAAGATCTCAGCCCAGGTATGAGAGCGGCCCTGCGAACACACACACACACACACACACACACACACACACACACACCACAAAAACACACACACACACATAGCACTCAGAACTTTTCCCATTACAATAAGTTTACACAAAAAAAGTCTCGCTTTCTGGTACCTCTTGTGAGTAGCTGCTTCCAGCTCCAGGATACTGAATTCCCAGCGTTCCTCCTCGTCGAGCAGCTCTGCGATGGAGGACGGGATGTCGTTTAACGGGACAGGCACTGGCAGGTGACTCTGACTCATATCTGAAGGTCAAATGGGTGATGGCCAAACATTCAATGTCAAGATAGAACATGGCAGAAAGTCACAAAAACATTTCAGATACTTTAAAATAGTGTTAATTATATACTATTGTTGTTTTTATTAATATTTAGATTTTTTTTATTTTAAGCTTTTCCATTTAATTTTGTTATTTTATATTTTCAGTAATTCTTTTTTAGTAATTTTGTAATTTACTTTTGTCATTTAATCATCTTTGATTTATTGTTTAAAAAAACTTATTAGGTTTAATTTAATTTATTGTATTTCATTTTAATTTTAGTTTAATTTTTTGTCATTTTGTTATGTATGGTTTGTCATTTTAATCTGTCTTTTAGATATATGAGGTTTCACGTCTGTGGTATTCAGTCTAAGTATCAGTTTAATTTCGTGTTTTAAGATTTTTCAGATTTCATTTTTAGTTTAATTTTTAGTCATTTATTAGTTTTACTTTTTATATTAAATTTGGGTTCATTTATTTTTAGTTTTCATTTTAATTTTGGTTTGATTTAAAAAAAATTTTTTTTACTTTTGTCATTTATTAGTTTTTATTCTGGCATAGTGTATTTCATAATTATTAATAATTATTTAATAATTTTAGTGCTTTAATTAAACTTATTTTAGTAAGCTGCCAAAGCAACATTTCTAATTCTCATTATTTTCAAACAAAGATTACATTGGATTCAGATAGTTAATAATTTTAGTTTGATTTACAGACAATAACACTGCTTTAAATAGCTTTGAGTGTTACTATAAATCCCTCACTGTAACTTTTCATTTTTGCTGTTAGATATTTTCTTGTCATTATATGCATAATTAAGTTATAAGTAATTAGTGCCTTTTATATTTTAAAAGATATCCTGTAATACTAAATAATACATAAGGTATAGGCTGAATACTAGTTTATTCAATGTTAGTTTACAACATTTCATCCAATCTGTATTATATTAATAATCATTTTCAGGGCTAGAACTTACTGTGTAAAGCACTTTTGGAGAAGACATACTCATTCCCAGAGAGCCTTCTGAGTCCGTCCTGAAATGAAGAAAAATATACATCAATATATCTGACTGAAATGAAAGAGAAAAAGGCTTGAGGAAGCCAAAATATAATTTCCAGTCAACATAATCATAACAACACATTTAAGCACAGCACTACCACGCTACCCATAACTCACTCACGCTTGCATGCTCGTATGAGAAAAGCCATTTATTAGGCCTGGAGGATATTAAACACACAGAAAACAGATCCAGATTCAAAGAGACTCATCCAGTACTTAAAACAAACTCTGTCTGAGATGTTGCAGGCGTAGGATTATAGAACTGTACATGTATAAATATGACACACACACACACACACATCCCGTCTGTAATGATCACAGGCCACAGCTGCACTATCTCAACTCGGATATTTCACTGTGTAATTGACCTCTGACCTCTCCCTCAAAAGGTCACCCACCAAAACGGTCATTTGAACACTTGAGATTTGTGCATCGCACCCGCTTGACCTTTATTTAATGGAGAAAAATGACATTATGAAAGGAAGTGGCCTGAATTTGGCTTGTAGTTATTTAGCATTTTAATGTTTCAGAACTACACCACCGTTTGCTCACCAAGTTTGCATTTATTTGATCAAAAATACAGTAAAAACAGCTATGAGAAATATTGTGAAATATTTTTATTATTTAAAAGAACTGTTTTTCTACTTAAATATATTTAAAAATGCAAATTATTCCAGCGATGCAAACTTCATTACTCCAGTCTTCAGTGTCACATTGATCCTTCAGAAATCATTCTAATCTGCTGATTTGCTGCTCAAGAAACATTTCTGATTATCAATGTTTAAATACGTTTTTTCAAGATTCTTTGGTGAATCGAAAGTTCAGAACTACAGCATTTTTGAAACCGAAATCATTTGTTGTTGTAAATGTCTTTACTGTCAACAATTTAATGCAACCTTGCTGACTAAAAGTATTAATTTATTATTAAAAGACCCTAAACTTGATCAACTGCCTCAAATGAATATTCCAGATTAAATAAAACGTATTCCTATTTACAGCATCTTGAGTCGAGTCAAATGTTGTTGATCACGAGAGAAAATTTAATATTTAATATATACCTGTGTGTAAACAAGAATAAAAATCATGTTTACAGTAATAGCATTAAAAATAATGTAAACGAAAACTTAAAAATATATAAAAGCATTTATCTATCACACTTATTACAATTGACCAGTTAATCAGTTCTGAAAACTGATATAAAAAAAAAATTTCAAAATATTTAACATCATTCTCAATTAATAGTTCATAAAACATACCTAAAATAATCATAAAAGAACTAGCAAAATGTTGTTTAAAATAGTTTTATCTCATGTACAGAATGTCAACTTTCCATATTTTGGACCAATGAATTTCCATAATTTTCCATGACTTTTCCAGTTTTTGTTCTACTTCACATCATTTCTAAAAATAAATACTTCGGAACTGATAATAATAAGAAATGTCAACATTATGTTAATTTCTGTGACTTTTTTACTGGCCTAAATCGTTTGAGATTCCCTGATATTCCCAAGTTTTCCAGCACGGTGGGAACCCTGCCAACTAAATCTCCTAAATTATGTCCACAGCCAAGAAGTAAACTCTGTTAAAACTTCTTGGTATTTGTATCCAGTTATATCAGGAAGCTGATTATTAGAGCTTCACTGTTCAGCAACCACTGCATCGCTGCGCATTGGCAAACTGCTCAATTTTGCTGCATCACCAAAAGTCTCTGTGACTCTCAAATGAATGACTTCTGTTCTGTGTGTCTGTGTGAACGCTCCTTTAGTCTAACAACTATTTTCTGGTTTAAAAGTGGACCACTTTCAAAGGGGGAGATGCAGAGACGGCAGACAGTGAGAGCGCTGTGTAAACAAGCGTCGTCACAGACTGCTGGCTAACTGTGAAACAGCCTGTGCCAGGCAGCATGGAGCTCAATGTATCTGTGCCACGAAAACAAGAGCAGTCACATCTACTGAACGACACTGACATGCAGTCACACGCTGCATATAAGATGATGAATTTCTCCCGTAATGATGATTCTCTGCTGAAAAAAAATCTGGTCTAGGTTTGTTTGTGTACAGGAAATCAATTTGTGAAATTTCCCATCGGTTTAATATTGTATTGTACTGTTTGTAATGTTTTTGACTGCATGTGTTCGAAGAGTATTTTAAGGCTATTTCTGTGCATCATGTGGGTGTAAGATGACTTGTAGTCCTTTGTGTCATTTAGTTCCAAACAGGAGTCATATGAAGGATTTTCTTGCTCTTTTGAAATACAAATATAAAATAAAATAAAACAAACTAATAAAATATTCCAAACAAAGTCCATAAAAAAATTTAATTAAATAAAAAAAAAAATTAGGGCTGGTAATAAGTAAAATGAAGGGCTTAGGGTTAAAAATAAAAAGGATATTAATAACGTATAAGAATAGGGTTAGCACAAAAAAATAAAAAAAGAAATACAAATTCAAAAAAATATAGGGTTAATATAAAAGAAAGTAAATTTATTAAATTTGGTAAAATAAATAAAGGGACATTAATAAAGTATAATGAAGGAGGGTTAGCAACAAATAAATAAAACAATTCAACCAAAAAAATCTAGGGTCTAATCAAAAAAAAGGTATGAATTCTGGTTAAAAATAGAAATAAATCTTAAAATAAATAAAAACCGTAAGGAAATAAAGGTGCCTGCTTGACTTACACTCATGAGCCCCCCCACCAGGTCATTGGTGTGAGGATCGTCCTCTTTTGAGGCCAGTTGGGGTGAGTAGAGTTCGGTGGTCCGCAGAATCTCTAGAACACGATCCAGAGCTTCCGCTACTGTCACAGGACTGCTCTCCTGCGCTGCATTAATGATATTTATCACCTACAAAGACAACGAAATACATACAGAACAAAAACAGAGGGTGAGAGAAAACAACAAACCACTACTCAAAGGTTTAGATCCATAAATATCTCTGTACTGTAGTAAAGAATTTTCCCCTCTGACGTCTGTTTTGCTTCCATTGTCACAAACAAATCCTCATTCACGACCGAGTTCAGCGCGTCTCAGGGTTGTGTGCCATACAGAACTGAATTGAGAACACCTTCTACATTTCAATTCAATTCTCAAATTTGAACTGAATTAGAATTGAGGTAGCAGACAGGATCCAAAATTGCATTTGCATTTCAAATTAATCCAAGAATCAAAGTCTGTAAAAACTGAATGTTAGTTTTGTTAGACGGCAGAACTATGAATGGATGGATGGATAGATAGAATGACAGAACGATAGAATGGACTGATGGATGGATGGACAGAATGATAGAACGATGGATAGATGGACAGAACAAACGAAGAGCTAGAATGATCGAACAATGGCTAAATGGCTGGAAGGATGGACAGAACAACGACGATAGAATGATAGACAATGGATAATGGATGGGAGGGTGGATAGATAGATATATGGATGGATGGATAGATGGACAGAACAACAGAGAGATAGAATGATAGAACGATAGATGAATGAATGGATGGATGGACAGAACAACAGAGCGATAGAATGATAGAACGATAGATGAATGGATAGATAGAATGACAGAACGATAGAGTGGATTGATGGATGGATGGACAGAATGATAGAACGAGGGATAGATGGACAGAACAACAGAGAGATAGAATGACAGAACTATAGATGAATGGATGGATGGATGGACAGAACAACAGAGATAGAATGATAGAACGATAGATGATTAGATGGATGGATGGATAGATAGAATGACAAAACGATAGATTGGATTGATGGATGGATGGATAGATGGACAGAACAACAGAGATAGAATAAGAGAACGATGGGATAAAATGGATGGATGGATGGACAGAATCGAATGATAGAACGATGGATAGATGGACAGAACAACAGAGAGATAGAATGATAGATGAATGGATGGATGGATGGACAGAACAACAGAGAGATAGAATGATAGATGAATGGATGGATAGATGGACAGAACAACAGAGAGATAAGAATGATACAACGAAGGATAAATGGATGGATGGACAGAATGATAGAACGATGGCTAGGGACAGACCGCCAGATATAGAATTATAGGCACGTTGGGATGGTAGGAGGAGAATGATGGATGATGGAAGATAGAATGACAAAAGATAGATGGAGTGTGGATGGATGGATAGATGACAGACACAACAGAGATGCTGATAGACGATGGATAAATGGTTGGATGATGGACAGAATGAGAACGATTGGATAGATGGACAGCAGAAACAAAAGAGAGATTAGATGATAGAGAATGGATGGAAGACCAACGAGAGATAGCGATTAGAGATGGATGATAGCATGGACAGAAACACAGGGGAGATAAGAATGATACAACCAAAGGAAAATGGATGGATGGACAGATGATGGTGAGGGACAAAACGACAGAGATAGAATGATAGAACAATGATGGATGGATGGATGGACAGTGACTACCGAATGAATAGAACGATATAAATAGATAGATAGTAGATGCTAGATAGATAGATTAACATTAAATTACACAGAAGTATTCTGTGAATTACAATTCCTTACAATCCCTTCCTGTCATCAAGCTCAAACTGAACTTCCTGTAGGATGTGGCGGTTCCACAGCTTTTGATGTACTGCAGAGTGTTACCCATTCGGGAGATGAGAGGTTTGTTTAATACTTTTGGGAGAAAGCATACAATCAACTGGGATCTGTGTGCTTCTAGATAACCAAATCACTGTGCCCCCCCCCACCCCCCCCCCCCCCCCCCCCCCCCCCCCCCCCCCCCCCCCCCCCTACCCCCCCCACCCCCCCCCCCATTACAGCCTTGCCGTCATTGAATTTCAGTCAGAGTTGTGCGACACTCAATCGCCATTTACGGATACTATAGGAATGAATGAGAAATGCCGTACGCTGAATCCCACCCGTCACAAAAAGTTCAGTAACTTCTTTCATAAAACGGCATTTTTTTTTGGTGTAAACTTTAAAAATAGTTCAATCCAAAAGTATTGTTTAGTGTAAAACATGTTGGAGATTAGCCAATAGGCTGCCGATTCATTAAATAATAAGCTGTTTCCTCTAAAAAGCTGTTTATTCAGCGTAGAGAAGCCTCTCCCACTGAGTCCATTTTTTAACCCAAAACGGGCCTTGGGCTCCTTTCCTGCGTACTGAAAAAGCGTGGGGAGAAGTTTAGCATTAGCCGTTACGCTTTTTTGGATAAAGGTTGCAGGCTTGCCTTCCAGTGGCTTTAGTACTGATTTTTGACAGCTGATTCTGTATTGATCTATATTGAATCAGGTGGTTATAATGGTTCATACAGGTTTATGGCTTTTTGTCTTCAGGTGTGTATAATAACACAGGCGTACCTTAGTGATCGGAGCCTCAATAGTCATGGAGTGGATTCTGGCCATAGAGGAATATCTGCGGTTCTGTAGACTGGGGAGTGAAAGAGCGAGAGAGAGAGAGAGAGAGAGAGGGGCGAGAGAGAGAGCGGAGTGAGAGAGAGAGAGACGAGAGAGAGAGAGAGAGAGAGAGGAAAGGAAAGAGCTCTTTAAATAACTCTGTCTGCGTCAGAGTGCACTGAGACTGTGGGTGTGCTGACGTCATCAACGCTGGCCACGTCACAAAAAGCCCCCCACACACACGCTCTGACTCACATAAAACACAAACACATTATAAACACACACTCAAGTGCACACATTAACACAAATCTCTTTACTGCTCTGTTTCTCTTCATAATTACTTCTGAACTGATAAAGGGATTCTCTTTCACTCGTTTCTTCTGGTGTATTGTGTTGAAACATACTCTCTTTCTCTTACCATCGCTGCTGTGAGAGCTGATGGATCTGATGTCCACAGACTCTTTCCTCCGGTCCTTGCGACGCAAGGAATTGCATTCTGGATAAAGACAAAAAAGGAATGAGTGAGCTAAAACAAAAACAAACACACACACACACAACAACAACACACACACACACACACACACACACACACACACACACACACACACGTAACTGCATTAATCATCTCTTATGCTGACACGTCAACCAGAACCGTATTTTCACCTGCATCATCATCATCATCATTATGATCATCACAGCACAGCAGTGGATTAATGCAGCAGACAAAAATGAGAGACAAAACCATACTTTTCCTTTTACACTACAATAAAAAAGACTAGATGCTCTAATTTGTTAAAATAAAGATAATTACATTTATTATTAACTATAATATCTTATTTTTTTAAATGGCGATTTCTATGAAGCTAGCATTAAGTTTAGTAAACATGAATTATTACATTTAATTATTTAAATTAAATGATTAAAAAATAATCAATTAGTTTACTATAAAGGTAATACTTGCCACTAACTTTCAAAGATAATTGAAAAACACTGCTATATAATGACCCAAATGCCTTTATTTAAAAAACACCATTACATACATTAAATATTTTCAATTTAAATATAATATTGAAATAAATAATTAATAATTCAATGTAATAAATATAAAAAATATTAGATATATAAACGGGGTAGTAACATTTAGTAAGGATAGTGCTTATATAATTAAACTAAATATTATATTTAAACGATAATCTTTTTAGTATTTATAAATTGGCATGGTAGATTAATTTTTTTTATTAAATTGTTTAAATCAACAATTGTATTAGGAAAACTCTTTCATTAATTAGTGGCACTAATATTTTCTTGGATAAATTTACTTCATTTTATTTCTGTTTTCGGTTTCTTTTTAATGCAGTATGAAAGACAGACAAATTGATTTCTATTAATTTTATGCATTCAAATTTTGTTTAAGAACAACAGTTAACAGTCTCTCTTTTCCATTTTATACAATTTTCTTTTTATGTAGTACAAACAAAGCAGCACAAATGATGTGAAATGGTAAACACTGTTACTTAAGGCTGATTTATACTTCTGCGTCGGACTTACGCCGTAGCTTACGCATAGACGCACACCCATACGCCGTAGCCTGACGTGCACCACTCCAAAAATCTAACAGCGCGTCAATTCTACGCAGACCGCAAGCGCTGTGATTGGTCTGCAAGAACCCCTCCCTCCATATGTACTTGAGTTTTGTGTGTGTTTATGTGTACTTTAATATATTTTAATGTTACACCTTCTTATATAAAACAAAGCAAAGAACAAGTGTCTTATCATTTATTATACTACATAGCATTATACATCAGTAGTTGTGCGCAAACAAACAATGTTGATCTGCCGTGGTACAAGTCCTTGTGCAGACTGAAAGAATGCAATCATCTCCTGTTCCATTGTTGTCTCTTTTTTGTAGTTTTAAATAATGATTTGATATTTGCTGCCGTCACGGCTATAATGCTTCTCCGACGAGCCACTTCTTCTTCGGCTTTTGCTGTGGTACTGCGGGTTACACCAGCAACATGCCCGTGGACACTGCTGACTAGCGGTTTGCATGTGTACTGCACGCTAACGCGGACAACGACGCAGAAGTATAAATGAAAACTGACGCATAGCCTACGGCGTAGGTCCGACGCAGAAGTATAAATCAGCCTTTATTGTGTCATGTCACATATGCACATGCACGCAAATACATTGGCAAGCAAATTATTATGGCTAATTTTAACAGTCTGACACTCAAATGTCCCAGGGTGCATTGCAGCCATCTGTCTATTCTGCACCATGATCTATCTCTCTATTTTTCCCTCTGCTTCTCAATGCAGTATTGACCTGTGCATTTCCAGCCACATTTTTTGTGTGCTTCACAGCATGTTACCAAAAAAACTAATCTATAAAGAGCCATTATGGGTTACAGTGTGCTAATTAACAGCAGTGCAACACAGACAGTAAACAAACAAACAAACTGTTAAGGACAGACGGTCTGGTGTTGTACCTGATTGTGAGTGTTCACCACAGTATTTTTTTGCTTGACTAACTTTGAAACTTGCGCAAAAACACAGAGTTTGATATCTCTATCTCTCTAAACTCACACACACACACACACTGATCTCCAATCGTTTAAACCTCTCACTGATCTCAGTGTAAACTTTCTGGCAACAACATAACTATGACAAATGTGCAAATGAAATCAGGTGTCAGATGAATATTAGAGGGTGATTATGTTTTGTGTGGAATACAGCGGGGAAGTTTACAGAGTTTACTAGTCCCAGGCAGTCCACGAAGTGCTTGGTTGTTGAAATATCGGTCAGATGTCCCTTTCCTGTCTAAGTGGGTGGTGCTTGGAAAGAATCGGCTACAATATGCCACGAATTTGTCACAATACCAAAATTTTAGCAGTCCATACAGATACAAGTCCATTACTTGATACTAATTTCAATGCCGTCACAAAAAACAAAATCCTTTATTTAAAAAGTGAAATATTAAAATCACTATCAAACATTAGAACATTATAACCCCTTAAATAATTATTGAAATACAGTAATTTTAAGTGTAATTGAAATTAATATTATACTAATAAATGTCAACAGATGTGATACTAATCCAATACATCACCAAACAAAACTCTGTGTGGTAAGTGATATAGTAAAAAATAATTACATTTTAAAAAAATATTTAAGTAATATGAATTTTATTAATATTAAAGGCTATTAAATATACATATAAAAGAATCTTTGTAAATTGTATTGTATATATAATATTTTATAAAGGTTGATGTCATAAGATTTTTATTGAAAGAAAATGAACTTTTATTCAGCAATGACCATTAAAGAATGAAAAGGACATAAATGGTTTAAAGATTAAAGAGGTATTTCAATGCTGTTTTTTGGAAAATGTCTATGAATCAACGCATCCCTGAAAAAAAAAAGAATGTTTGCACAAAAATAATAAGCCTATTAGAATGATTTTCTGAAGGATCTGTGTACTGAAGACTGTAATGAGGTAGTCTGATGCTCTGAAATTCCTTTGCAGCACAGGCGTACATTACATTTAAAAAAATTACTGTTTAAATGTATTTTTCATCAAATAAATACAGGCTTGGCGAGCAGAAGAGATTTACCGACCCCAAACTTTTGAATGGTGTTGTAAATCTAAGTACTCATAAATACTTTCACTTTTCAGACATATGTGACCCTGGACCACAAAAACAGTCAATAAGGGTATTTTTTTTATTGAGATTTATACATCTTCTGAAAGTTGAATAAATAAGCTTTCATTGATGTATGGTTTATTCGTTAGGATAGGGCATCATGGCCGAGATACCACTATGTTGAAAATTGGAATTGAGGGGTTGCAAAAAATCAAAATACTGAGAAACATCGCCTTTACGTTTGTACAAATGAAGGTCTAAGCAATGCTATATAATCAAAAATGTAACGTTTGAATATTTAACTGTAGGCAACTTTACAAAATATTATTCATGGAACCTGAATCTTTACTTTCATATCCTATGGTTGTTTGCATAAAAGAAAAATCAGCGATAATTTTGACCGAACATGTGTTTTTGCTAGTGCTCAAAAATTACCCAAGCGGACTTTAAAGGAATACTCCACTATTTTTGAAAATAGGCTCTTTTTCCAACTCTGCTAGAGTTAAACGGTTGAGTTTTACCATTTTTCGAATCCATTCAGCCGATCTCGGGTCTGGCGGTAGCACTTTTAGCTGTAGCTTAGCATAGATCATTGAATCTGATTAGACCGTTAGCATCTCGCTCAAAAATGACCAAAGAGTTTCGATATTTTTCCCATTTAAAACTTCACTCTTCTGTAGTTACATTGTGTACTAAGACCGATGGAAAATGAAAAGTTGCTAGTTTCTAGGCCGATATGGCTAGGAATGATATTATCAGCGCCTGAATATAGGCTAACTTCCGTCAACATAACCAACGTGACCACCTGCTTGCACACTTTTCATTTTCCTTCGGTCTTAGTACACGATGTAACTACAGAAGAGTCAAGTTTTAATTCATTTTTGAGCGAGATGCTAATGGTCTAATCAGATTCAATGATCTATGCTAAGCTAAAGCTAAAAGTGCTACCGTCAGACCCGGAGATTGGCTGAATGGATTCGAAAATGGTAAAACTCAACTGTTTAACTCTAGGGGAGTTGGAAAATGAGCCTATTTTCAAAAATAGTGGAGTGTTCCTTTAAGACTGGTTATGTGCTACAGGGTCACATATTTGATGTTTATTCACACAATGTGGCTGAAAACCAAGCAACTAACAGAATGTCTTGTTGCCTGTTGTGGCTGGTTGGGATAGAGTCTAAGATTAACATTGTATTTATCACTTGTCACTCTGTCGGGTCTGTTCCTGATCAGAACCTGGTTTAAGCATCTGTTGAATTCACCTGGGCGGAAATCCTGCCCACCGCAATCCATTTAATCCTTTTAACATGATCAAGTTTTGAATGAATGAAACAGGATTTTCAGTCTTAGGTTAGAGATTAAAGAGCGCTGCCAAAAATTAATCTATGCGGTGTGAGGTTTGTGTTTTAGCAGAAAGGAAAAGCTACATGGTCCCGAGAGAAAGAGAATAGGGTTGTTTTGCATACACTTTCACACTCATACATGTGCACAAACACATGAACACACACTCATAAATAGATGACACGTAGATAAGAGGATAAGAGCCAAGTTACACTGTCCCGAAGGATGAGGTCAGGAAATCTGATTAAGTGAGAAGACAAACACACACACACTGCACCACAGAAGAAGGTTCACTGATAATTAGTGTGTTATTTTTAATCCAGCAGAAAGTGCATTTAATTTGGTTAATTTCTTAATCAGTATTTGTAACATTTTCCAGTGAAAATATCTAAGAAAAAATATGTGAGAAAAATGGCAGATATTACAATTTGTAAAAATGTGGGGTTGATTTTTTTTGACACTCACTTGGCTGCATTTATCGACCAGAAATACAGTAAAAACATAATGTGAAATATTATTACAATTTAAAATAACTGTTTTCTATTTGAATATATTTTCAAATGTGGCGCAAAGCTGAATTTTCAGCATCATTACTCCAGTCTTCAGTGTCACATGATCCTTCAGAAAGCATTCAAATATGCTGATATGATGCTCAAGTAACATTTATTATTGTTGTCAATTTTGAAAACAGTTGTGCGGATTAATACTTTTGTGGAAACTGATCCATTTTTTTTTTTCAAAAGTTCAAGTCGAGTCTCTGAATTAAAATTATTTATAACATTATCACTGTCTTTAGTAACGATCAATTGAATCCACCCGTGATGAATAAAAATTTCTTATTTTTTATTTAAAAAAATATTTGGTCTTTTGGTATATATATATCATCTATTATATATTATATTTTTTTTTTTTTTAATTTAAAATGTCTTAAAAGCGATAATAAATAAAACATAATGACCCGATTTGCTGAACGGTTGTCTATACAGTTTTTCCTTGTTTTAAAGAAATGTAAAATTGAAAACATTTAAATAAATGTAACAACTTCTGTGGGGTTATGCTTAAAGTAAGAAATAAAAGTACTAAAATATTCAACTTACATTTCAGAAAACAAGCCATCTTTTCGCTTCTGAAATAAAGTATATGGGGTTCAGGAATTTTTGTTGAATAAGTAGACAAAAAACACTGATTAGAAATGCATTTGTTAGTCCGTGTTTTGAATAGTTGTAGTTGTATTTTGCCCGTTCCATAAACCATTTATGACCTGGACCACCCAACAAACGTCATTAAAGGGTACAATTTTTTTTTGAAATTGAGATTTATATAAATCATCTGAAAGCTGAATAAATAGCTTTCAATTGATGTACGGTTTGTTAGGATAGGAAAATATTTGATATCCGAGATACAACTATCTGAAAATCTGGAATCTGAGGGTGCAAAAAAAATCTACATATTGAGAAAATCACCCTTAAAATTGTCCAAATGAAGTTCTTAACAATGCATATCACTAATCAAAAATTAAGTTTAGATATATTTACGGTAGGAAATGTACAAAGTATCTTCATGGAACATGATCTTTTCTTAATATACTAATTATTTTTGGCATAAAAGAAAAATCAATAATTTTGCCCCATACAATGTATTTTTGGCTATTTCTACAAATAACCCCCAGCGACTTAAGACTGCTTTTTTGCTCCAGGGTCAAATCTTATGAGCTTTTATGTCAAAACAAGATTCATTCTAATCTAATCTAGTATCAATAAAGTGTAGCAAACATTGCATTTTGACAGGAAAATAGGTAGTTAGCATGGCAGATTTTGGTAAGATGTACCAGCCGGCGAGTGTGTGAACGGTAATACGAACATATGGAGTAAAGCCCAGTTATTTCAACAACGATTCGGGTGTGTCTGTTTTCACGGCCTTCTGACCGCAGTCCAGCTAATGCTAGAATAACAGGCAGGATTTAGGCCTGAGACTGGGGGGTTATTAATAACCTGACGCCCGCTGGCTCTCTGACCTGCCTATTCAGGATGGATGCTTAGCGGAGCAAATTTCTGCCACTGCTGCTGGGGAGCCTTGCACTTTAAAGTTTGGTTGCTAAATTTGAGAGCTCTATTACTAGATAAACCCTTAACATGGTCAACATTTATGATATCACTGATTTAAAATAGTATCACTGCAAATATGACCTGGAAAAAGCCATAAGAAGAAAAATGTACCTGTCTGTGGTTGTCATGTAAGGCCTCTGAGGACACAAAATGGCGATTTTTCTAGAAGTTAAGGAACCAATGGTTGATTTGAAATGTTTATTCTAGCTGATTTGACAGTAATAAAACCACCAATGAGAGCAGCATATTATATATTATTCGTAGTATGTAATAAAATATATTTAAAATATGGATTTTATTATATTTTACACATAATATAGAATATATTTATTATAACAATTTTTTATTATTAACATTTGTTTGATTAAATATTAATTTAAAATTAATATAAAAGGTAATCTAAAATTCAAATATGACACTTGAATTTATGAAGTTAGCAATGTTTTAATGATCATGTGATCACCCTCCCTGGCCAATCCACAGGAGTGATTTGCATAAGTGCTGACTATCGGTCCCTGAATTCCTCAGTGAGAAATAGATCCCCGCCATTCTAAGCAAACCAACACAGATGAAAAAATCGTAATAATGAATTAATGATAATACGTGTAGGCTTGTAAAAAGGTGCATAACTAAAGTCAACATGGGTACTATTATGACTTCATAATACGCAATGTGCGCGGCCGATACCTTTCCGTCCTGATGCAAACAAGGTATCGATGGGTCCAGAGGTCGGCGTGTTTTTTCTTGTCCCTTGGGCGTCAGTCAACTTCTTTAGATCAGTTACTCTCTATGTAGCCCTATCTTTTCAAATGATGGATTTACATACTAAACACATAAGAAAATCATACCTGAATATCAACAAGTTACATCAGAGAAGAACGGGCCAACAGTATAGGTATCATGATTTGTTTTTGGCAATACACAGATAATATTAGCTTTATTTTTGCATTATTTTATACCTAAAATGAACAAATCCTTGCATTGAATCCAGAAGTCTTACTGGTCATGACATCGACCATTCATCAGTGTTGCCACAATGATAACATGGTATAAATAAAATACAATCACGCGAGAAACTTCCTCAGTCAAATGAATGCTCAAGCGTTTAACAGGACGGTGGTGGGTGGTTTTTTTTCTCAGGCTAGGGTGGTGGTGTAAACACACTGCCAACAACATTTCAGTTTCAAAACAATTGTTAAAAGTGCATGTATGTCGCATCCTAGGGACCCTTTAAAAGGCAAATAATAAGTACAGAAACTAGGGTATAGAAATACCACTATTGCAGAATCATCTTTGAATATACTATTTACTACTAGTACTTTACTAAAAAAGAACAAAAAAAAAAAAAACCTGACCAAAAAGTAAAAATATATTAATTAATAGTATTTAAATACTTAAATATTAATATTTAGATATTCTATCATTTCTTTTACTTGTTAATCTTTGTGTAGAAAAACAAATATTTCAATGGAATATAAAATTACAAGGACATAAAACAGACTATTATATATCCGGTTAATCCCCATTACTGTAGACAATAATCAGTGGCAAATTGATGCTGATTGTGAAACCTTACACTATATCATTTTGTATATTGACTGAACAAAATAATAAATGCAAACACTTTTGTTTTTGCCCCCATGTTTCATGAGCTGAACTCAAAGATCTAAAACTTTCTCTATGTACACAAAAGGCCTATTTCTCAAATATTGTTCACAAATCTGTCTAATCTGTGTTAGTGAGCACTTCTCCTTTGCCGAGATAATCCATCCACCTCACAGGTGTGGCATATCAAGATGCTGATTAGACAGCATGATTATTGCACAGGTGTGCCTTAGGCTGGCCACAATAAAAAGCCACTCTAAAATGTGCAGTTTTATCACAGAATGCCACAGATGTCGCAAGTTTTGAGGGAGCTTGCAATTGGCATGCTGACTGCAGGAATGCCACCAGAGCTGTTGCCCGTGAATTGAATGTTCATTTCTTTACCATAAATCAGCTCCAAAGGTGTTTCAGAGAATTTGGCAATACATCCAACAGGCCTCACAACCGCAGACCACATGTAACAACACCAGCCCAGGACCTCCACATCCAGCACCTTCACCTCCAAGAGACCAGCCACCCGGACAGCTGCTGCAACAATCGGTTTGCATAACCAAAGAATTTCTGCACAAACTGTCAGAAACCGTCTCAGTGAAGCTCATCTGCATGCTCGTCGTCCTTATTGGGGTCTCGACCTGACTGCAGTTTGTTGTCGTAACTGACTTGAGTGGGCAAATTCTCACATTCTATGGCGTCTGGCACTTTGGAGAGGTGTTCGCTTCACTGATGAATCCCGGTTTTCACTTTACAGAGCAGATGGCAGACAGCGTGTATGGAGTCATGTGGGTGAGCGGTTTGCTGATATCAACGTTGTGGATCGAGTGGCCCATGGTGGCGGTGGGGTTATGGTATGGACAGGCGTATGTTATGGACAACGAACACAGGTGCATTTTATTGATGGCATTTTGAATGCACAGAGATACCGTGACGAAATCCTGAGGCCCATTGTTGTGCCATTCATCCACGCCCATCACCTCATGTTGCAGCATGATAAAGCACGGCCCCATGTTGCAAGGATCTGTACACAATTCCTGGAAGCTGAAAACATCCCAGTTCTTGCATGGCCAGCATACTCACCGGACATGTCACCCATTGAGCATGTTTGGGATGCTCTGGACCGGCGTATACGACAGCGTGTTCCAGTTCCTGCCAATATCCAGCAACTTCGCACAGCCATTGAAGAGGAGTGGACCAACATTCCACAGGCCACAATCAACAACCTGATCAACTCTATGCGAAGGAGATGTGTTGCACTGCGTGAGGCAAATGGTGGTCACACCAGATACTGACTGGTTTTCGGACCCCCCCCGGACCCCCCAATACAGTAAAACTGCACATTTTAGAGTGGCCTTTTATTGTGGCCAGCCTAAGGCACACCTGTGCAATAATCATGCTGTCTAATCAGCATCTTGATATGCCACACCTGAGAAGTGCTCACTAACACAGATTTAGACAGATATGTGAACAATATTTGAGAGAAATAGGCCTTTTGTGTACATAGAAAAAGTCTTAGATCTTTGAGTTCAGCTCATGAAAAATGGGGGCAAAAACAAAAGTGTTAGAATTTTGTCAGTGTAGCAACTTGATCTCATTGAAAATCAAACGCTGAAAGCAAGTAGTTTCACGTTAGTATAGGCCATTCACTGTTCTCATTCCCAGACACTAAAGGGGGGTCACACACCAGACGAGAAACCCAGCACTGCGTCGAAGCACATCTTTAAAATTTTGCCAATTTGGTGATTAGATGAAGTGTTTTGGATTGCCGTCTTGAACTGAACGTGAAGTGTCCGGTGTGTGATACCTGTGAGCTGTCCTAGTGTGCGACCATCTTAACTCTACTGCATTACATCCAGGCAGTAGTCCTTGTAAGGATGTTGTTTTGAATAAAAATGTAACCAAATCCCAGTGGGAAGATCCATTTGGATCCCAAAACTCACTTGTATGACATGATCTTCACTGCTGATCTCCACGGCTTCCTGACACTGTTCTAATGCGGTAAAAACAGAGTTACAAGCCCTGCAACAACAGAAACACAAACAAATATTGAAGCCTCCAGTGACCGTCTCACAGCAGCGTCTTCGTTGAACTTCCTGCTAGCTTAGGCTTCAGACTTACCTCAGTTTGAACTGAGCTCGAACCTCTCCGTGTTCTAACTGGATTAACTCATTATAACAGGCGGACACACTGCTGTTCTCCAGGTACCTCTGAGAGACAGAGAGAGACATATTATACAGCACGTTAAATATCACATAGTACGCATATTGGCCTTGTTTGTAATGCATGCTGAAGTTGAGTCCAGATTTTTCCGCAGGGATCAGTAAACAAAATCTTGCTGGTAATTATATTAAAATAATTGGGAGTCTATGGGACACAGCACTGCGTGGGATAAATGTTAAAATACCAACTAAAGCTGATAAATAAATGTGTTGCGGTATATACACACACACACACACAAAATATACACCATGTTTATCAGCTTTAGCAAAAATATTAGCAAAATAATTCAGAAAACACAACAACAATTCAGAAAACTTTATAACAAGTCAGAAAACACAACGACAAATCCGAAAACAAATTAACAAGTCAGAAAACACAACGACAAATCAGACAAACCGGAAGAGGTAGGTATAGTTTGAGACAGCGCCATTGGTTTGGGATTACTTACCGCTGACTGGATGAGACATGTCAATCAACATATACAGGAAGAACAGCCGAAGAACAGCAGAGTCGTGGTATAAAGGTATTTAAAGTAGCTTAGTTTTAACTGTATTGTATGAATTGCCCTTACTATGGAATAAAAAATGCAGAGTGTCTATTTACACTTAGTGCAAATAGCCTGCCTTGTTGGCAGTAATTCCGCTCTCCAACGTGTGATTGGGCTAGTCAACACTTTAAAAGCAGCTGTACATAATCAGCTCCAGTGGCGCAGATGGATAAGCTTGTGTTGTCGGCTTTTTGACGCGATCGACCTGGATTCAATCCCACCTTTTGCCGAACTTTATTTTCTCACTTTTCAAATCTCGTATCACACCATAAAGGCATTTATTTTAAAAAAAAATTAAGGAAATGATCAAAAAGTTTAAAATAAAGTATCGGTAGGGTTAGGTGTAGGGAGGGCTTTATTATCCCAATAAGGCGGCATCAATTGAATAATTTTAAGAACAATGATAATTTACACTCAATACGGTATTATTGCACACTGTTTTATAATGTACTACAATACTGAAGTGCAGATAATTGCCACTATTTGCAACAAGTAGTATACATAGAAATCCTGCTATTTTAACAGTGTAAATAGGTATTTGCCACTTAGTGTAAAGAGCATATTGCTAAAAATACTGCTATTATCACTTAGTGTAAATAGAATCCATTACTAATACGACATTTGAAAAGGGAGGGGAAAAAAGCTCGGCAAAAGGCGGGATGATCCAGGTCAGAGTCGCGTCAAATAGTCGCAAAACACGAGCCATCCACTCTGCACAATGGAGCTGATTCTGTCAGCTGTTTAAAGTGTTGGTAGCCCAATCACAGTTGGGAGCGGAATTAGTGCCAACAAGCGGGCTATTTGCACTAAGGGTAAATAGACACTCGCATTTTTCTCCTAGTCAGGGCAATTAATACAATCAGTAAAACGAGTACTTTAATAAATTTTACAATGATTGCTGTTCTTCGGCTGGTTCTTCCTGAATACCTTGATTGACAGATGTCTCGTCCAATCAACGGTGAGTAATCCCAAACCAATTGCGCTGTCTCAAACTATACCTACCTCATCCGGTTTGTCTGAATTGTCGTTGTGTTTTCTGACTTTGGCAAGGTCAGATCTTTTAATGAACGGTTCAAAAAGGTTTGAAACTGGTTTGAATCAGTCTGAAACACTGCCCTTTATAATTTACATTCATAAAGTACATTCTTTCATACACTACCTTTCAGAAGTTTAGGGTTGGTAAGATGTTTTCATCTTATGCTCACCAATTCTGCATGTATTTGATAAAAAAAACAGTAAAAACAATAATATTGCGAAATATTATTACAATTCAAAAATCCTGTTTCATGTTAATATTTTATGCAATGTATGCTGTAATGTAAAGCTGAACTTTTAGCAGTATACTGAAGTCTTCAGTGTACATGATCATTCTCAATCTCTAATATGCATAATTTCCTATCAAGTAACATTTGTTTCTTAGTATTTAATATAAATTAAAAATTAATCAATAAGTGCTTGAGTGTAAAGTATAATTTAATTATTAAATGGCTGCCACTTAGTGGATAAATTAAAGCCCTCCCTACACCTAACCTACCCAGACCGTGCTTTATCTTCAAACTTTTGATTATTCCTCTTTTTTGAAAACTCATGAACTTCCGATGTGATACGAGATTGAAAAGGTGGAAAAAAAAAGTGCGGCAAAAGGTGGGATCGAATCCAGGTCGATCGCGTCAAAAAGCCAAAGACAAACGCTTAGCCATCTGCACCACTGGAGCTAATGTTTTACAGATACTTTTAAATTGTGACTGCCCAATCCACACGTTGGATGAGCGGAATTACTGCCAAAAGGCGGGCTATTGCATAAGGTAAATAGACTCGGGCAATTTTTATTCAATAGTTAAGGCAATACTACAATAATTTACTGAGCTACTTTAATCCTTTCTGCCACGACTCTGCTGTTCTTCGGCTGCTTCTTCCATGTATATGTTGATTGAAAGATGTCTCGTCCAGTCAGCGGTGAGAAATCCCAAACCAATGGCACTGTCTCAAAATATATAACTACCTCTTCTGGTTTGTCTGATGTCTGGTGTTTATGACTTTGTAATGTTTCGGATTTGTCGTTGTGTTTCGACCTTGTATATTTTTTTTGTTTTCGAATGTGTTTGTGTTTTATGACTTGTTATGAAGGTTTTCGAAATTGTTGTTGTGTTTTCTGAAGATTTGTTTTAGACTTGCATTTGCGTGTTGTAATTTGTTATTTGCTTTCCGAATTGTGATTTGTTTTGCATCTCGCACAGTAATCATATATTAGGGCTGTAAATCAAAAAAAACTAATTAATCACACATTTTCTGAAATTAATCAGATTAATCCCACCTAACATTAAAGTTTTTTAAAATACTTTTACATTGCAATAATTTCACATTCTAGAGTGTGACACATATACCTATACTGTCTCATGAAAATTGTACAACCCCCCCAAAATATTAGCATGATATAGCATCACAAGTACAGGATAATTGAGAGCTTTATTTCCCCCCCCAAAAATTTTCACATTGAGTAGACTTCAAAAAAATACAATTCTAATTTAAAGGAAATCAAAACACATTAACCCATTATTATAAATGTCATATTTACCTGTGTCCTTCAGCAAGTAGGCAATATACAGAAATGGAATAAAGCACTACTTTCTGCACTACTTGAAAAGCATTACTTTAAAGTTTTGGTTTTCTAAATTATTTTCTGTAGTAATCAACACACTACTAAACTATGACTTAAAAAAAACCTTCTTAATCTGAACAGGACACGCCCACACTCATGTTCAGCCGCCCCCATGTAGTGGAGCAAATACTCTTGTTTTAGTGTAAAATACTCACTCTGGAGAAGCCAGCAGAGAGAAGAGGAAGGACAGATGGTTCCTCCTGATCTGAGGGACTGGAAGAGAGAGAAAGATCAGTAGGTGGAACATGATGGACATCCGTAGCACATGGATAATAGATAAAAGTGTTCTCTGAGGTCTTACGTTTGTGGCATCACTGCTAAAATAACAGCGTGTTCAGAAGGCTTGGTTGCTCGAATCATCCTGTTTAAAAACACATACCATAACATAAAAGTAGGTTTTTACATTTTTCTGATTTGGCAGTGAAATTGAGTATCTTGTACACATTTCTCTCCAAAAGACTCTCTCTCACATGCATAGACATCTACTGGGAAAAAATGATTTGGCAGCTTTGAGTATGTGTGTGCGCACATGGATTTAAGCTTCTGTGCAGGATGGGAAATTAACACCTGCAACCAGCCAAATGCAGGCCACTTCCTCCGCAGTGGAGAGTAATTTTACCTTATTTACCTGCCGGCCACTGTGGTGGGTAACCTGGTCTTAAAGATTCATATAAAAATGATTCTTATGAACTGATTCTTTTTAGTGGATCAAAAACATTTCGCTCCACCAGTGTTGCACGATTCCTGAAATGAATGAATCTTATGAGTCAGATCTTTTAACGGTTCAAAAAGGTTTGAAACTGGTTTCAATCAGTCTGAAACACTCCCCTTTATAATTTACATTCATAAAGTGCATTCTTTCATACACTACCTTTCAGAAGTTTAGGGTTGGTAAGATGTTTTCATCTTTTTGGCAAGTCTCTTATGCGCACAATTTGCAGCTTTATTATATCGATGTCATATAAATATAAAAATTAATCTTAAACTTTTAAACAGTGGTGTAAGAAAAATGACATTACAATTATAAATACATTATAACTGCAATTTACCCAAATGAATCAGTGAACTTGTAAATCAAAATCAAAAAACATCGAGCGTTTTAACAATGTTATTGAATATAACTGAATAGCACAAAACAGGCTTTTGTGGCCAAAAAAAAAAGTTCATTTCCCATCCTGCCTCTATGACAGCGCTAAAATTTCCATCTAACCTTGTATAAGAGATGAAGAGAAATGAGCGAGAGACAGATGATGGATGGTTTGGTTGTACCCACCGGCAGACGGCATCAGCCTCAAAGTACCGTGAGTGCCGGCCATCAATGATGACGATCTCGTGGTGTTTATCCAAGAAACACTCCACCGCAGACTCAGGTGTTCGTGCGATGTTACACCTGAACCCCGCCCGCTCACACGCCCACCAGAAGGCATCGCTCTGACTGTCCTCTTTAGCAAAGACCAGTAACACCTGAGCGAGACCGAGACGGAGAGAGAGTGAGGTGCTGTTGGTGGGTGCTTGTGAAAAGTCAACAGTCTTTCATCCCGTTCAGCGTTGTGTAACCATGGAGCTGCCATGTGAAATTCCACATGGCCCAGGTCGTTCAGGACGCCTGTCACCGCTACCTCGCTCAGGAGGCCCGCTGTGCAGTGTTACACGTCCACCTACAGGGGGCGGAGTGACCTCACCTGCTGGCACACTCATTTCAAACACATTTCTACTGACACGTTTTCACAAGTATCAGAAACGTGAAAAACTACAGATATATAGCACAGTCACCAAATCCAACAACGCAATGTAACAGGTTACTGAAATCTGTTCCCCCCTCTATTTCACACAGAATGACTTTAATGTAACCCAAATTCAGTCTGGTGATGTGTAACCTCCTCTATTTTATATCTTAGAAAGCATATTGCTCGGATTTGAACAGACAAGAGATACAGCAGGGTCATCAAATCAAAGTACTGTAACTTATTTCAGTAACCTGTAACGCCGTGTTGTCGGATTTGGCGTCTGGTGTATGTTTGCAGATGTTCAGATCAATATGCTTTCTAGATTATGAAACAAAGGAGATTAGACACCATCAGAGTGAATCTGGGTAACATTAAAGCAATTCTGTGTAAAATAGAGGGGAGTAACAGATTTCGCTAACATGTAATAGTGTGTTGCCGGATTTAGTGACCTTGCTCTATATCAACAACTGCTCACATCAAATCAAAATGCTTTCTAGAGTTTGTAACATTAGTCAGCACCAGAGTGATTTTGGGTAACATTAAAGCCACTGGGTGTGAAATAGAGGGAGGTAACTGATTTTGGTAACCTGTTATATTGCCTTGTCGGAATTGGTGAGCTTAGTGTATAGCAATATAACTTTTCAGGTTTATTATTGTTAAATTAAACTAAAATGAAAACATTTTCTTTAACCACACCCTGGCGCTAAATGCGACAGCTGTCAGAGACAACTAGGAGGCAACTTATAAATTCAGACTAGTGACAGCCAAGGCAACATTATCCATTTGTTTAGTTTAATTGAGTCTGGCTGCTCCCCCCTCTGGGCTCGCAGCAGGGTGTACCACACCCCTTAACCCCAGTGTTTAACCGGGACCCGCCGAGCAGACACTTTAAGGTGTGTCTTAACCCCCACCCCCACCTCAAAAACTATAAGAAACCGTGAGGTAAAACATCTAGAGAGACGACAATTAAAAATCCCAAAAAAGCACATAATGACATTCTCTAATAGGTGATACTAAAATAACAATGTGTGTGTGGGTGGATTAAAGTCAATTAAATTTCAAACGACCCGAGAAATGACAGGTAATTAATTTGTAAATCTTGATTGATTTCCCCAGATACATCAGGCACATCGGACTCTGAAGAGAGTCAAACATTACATAACCAGCCTCGATTCACAGTGACTGACAAGCGGCAGCCAGCCATTAGGTTAACGATAAACACACTTTCTGTTTCATAATTCCACTTTTAGTGAACAATAATTCCCACTAATACGACACACTCATACACACACACATGCAAATGCACACACACTAGGTGTGACGAGACACTTATCCCACGAGACGAGACACGAGACTGGGTTCACGAGAACGAGACGAGAAGAGACGAGACGAGATTTTTAGAGTTTTTTAAAGAAATCCTCAATGATGAAATATATAGGGAAAAATATTCTTTTATTCAACTGAAAAACACAAAATGCAAAAAGTAGGTGCATTTTGAAATCAACTTTACTTTATGAAATTAAACATCTATTTTAATAAATTATATGCAGTAATAAACAACATGTAAACACTGCAAAATGTTTGGCTACAAACTCAACTGACAGGCAAGTAATTGCACAAAAATTATAAATAGTATAAAAAAACATAAATAATATAAACAACATAAAGATCCCTTTTGAAGTGGAAAGTGAAGCAGTCAGTCAAGTTTGCATTACAAGTTTACTATTCACTTTAATAAATAATTAAAAACTAATAATAAAAAAATTAATAAACCGATTATGTATCAATGTAAAAGAATAAAGACAGTGGGTTGCCAAAACTGGGTGGGAGCGGAAAAGGCTGAGGGTCATGCATCATGTTCTGGAAATAAATTGTGAGACTTTTTGCCAAGATGGCGCGAGAGGTCACTGAAACCTTTACAATGTAAGTTAAATATTAATAATAAGATATTACATATCATTTGGTGGTAAAACAAAGTGCTACACATTTTATTGCTGCAAAGATTAGTATATTTATTTTTGTACAACATTTGCAACTGCTTTTTTATCACTAATTAAATGGGTCATTATAGGGAAAAGGGGGGGGGGGGGGGGGGGACTACGGAACAGACCATTGAAGGTGATTTTTAAAATGCAAAAGTATGGAAAATAATAAATTAAAACTCTGTAAAAAACACTTTGCGTTTTTATAACACTATAAGTGTGTCCCATCGGGTAATGAAAAGTTCTACACACACTAGTGGACTTCATTCTCACTTGAACACTTGGGCCAAATACAGGAAATACGTCATATAAGTAGTCAAGTGGTCAAGTGCAAAGACCACAAGTGTGTGTATTTTGACAAGGCACACACACACACACACACACACACACAAACTCAGGATAATCTCTGTGTCAATCCTTTGAGACATCTCAAGATTATCCCTGGGGTCATGAGTCCATGTTAAGAGGTCTTTATGTGCATTCACTCATTGGCCATAATGTAGAAACAGGACAATGCAACAATGAATGACAGTAATGCATTATGATGTCACAGTATCATTCTATTGCTTTGCAGCCTATGTGAGATTAAAACATCACTAAAAAGAGACTTGTAGTGATGCACTATGATGTCACAGTGACATTCCACAATGCATTACTGCAGGGACTATGAGAAATCATAATGCATCACTAGCCTACGTGGTTTCATAATGACCTGCAATTAAGTATTAAATCCCACAATCTTTTAAATTTTAGTTACATGGACATTCAATGGAGAATTTTTAATTTGTGTTTTTTAGATCAAGTCTTATGGGTTTGGAATGACATGAGGTTGAGTAAATGATTGAAATGAAAGACATAATTTCCATTTTTGGGTGAACTAACTCTTTAATGCAAACAAATTGCTGAAATCAAACCAAATCTCAGTGCTCACATGTTAAAAGTGATTAGAATCAGTAGATTCTGTAGGCACGAGGAGAAGCTAACACTTCTCTCGACTTGATTTTTGGCCATTGTCGAATCTCAAATTGGTCCAAATTTGGTAGATTAATTTAAATAAAGTCAAAAAACTTATTCTTTTCATTTAAAGCAACTTATAGCACACTAATTACTCAAATCATTCACTTAAAGCAACCAGAGGTTTAGTGCCTCGCACAGTGATAACATGGATACAAACTCAGTAATTAGCCAATTAAACGTGCACCTTTCATTTACTCGGCCCAGACCATTAATCAGATCAAAGCCAACCAGACACACACTTAAAAAGTCAATAAATACACTACCATTCAAAAGTTTGGGCTCAGTAAGATTAAAAAAAAAATTAAAATTATGCTTTTATTCAGCAAGTACACATTAAATTGATCAAAACTGACAGTAAAGACATTTATAATAGTAACTGAAATAAAATATTGATATTTCAAATACCTGTGTATCACAGTTTCCACAAAAAATAAAGCAGCAGAACTGTTTTCAACACTGAAAATAAAAATCTTTTTTAAAACGGCAAATCAGCAATTAGAACGATTTCTGAAAGATCATGTTACACTGAAGACTGGAGTAATTATGCTGAAAATTCAGTTTTGCATCACAAGAATACATTTCATTTTAAAGTATATTCAAATAAAAAAAAGTTATTTTAAATTTTAATAATATTTCACAATATTACTGTATTTTCGATCAAATAAATGCAGCCTTGTGAGCATAAGAGACTTCAAAATTCAAAATATTAAAAATCGTACCAACTCCAAACTTTCGAAGCTACAAATTCAAACATACACATAATGACTAAACAGGACTGTACCTGAATGGGCTCCTGGGTCAGTCGCATTGGCCCCAAACGCTCTTCTGCTGCAGTCACCTGCGAGTGATCAAGAGAAACAGGTATGTTTCATTGAAATTGTTAAAAAAGGAAACAAAAGCAAGAATGCATCTGGTCTTACCATCTCAGAGCCTTGAAGCAACATTCTGACATGCCTGTCCTGATTTTAATCACATACTGTTTGTACATGTGCTTGTATGTCCACGAATACAACCATTTACGCAAACTAAACAAGACAAACAAAATTAGTCCACCGAAGAAATAGCTGAATTAATGATGGAAAATGTAGCCATCCTGATCAGCACGAACTCCAATCCAAGTGTGTTATTCAGCTGATTTAAACAGGATTATCCATATTTCTATTGTCAAATTGTTTTAAACGCCGTTTTAACAGTTCGAACGCTTCGTCAGATATGACACACATTGCAAAAAAAGGCTGTTTTTTACGGAGTTGTCCAAATGGTACAGCAACATTGTTGCAATGACAGAGCAGGTGGCTCAAAGCTTCCTGCGTCATCCACACTAACACTACACATAAGCCTCTCAGCAAGAATCACACACACACACACAAACACACATGCACAAAAAGCCTTCAGGCTAAATACGGATCATAATCACTATAAAAGCAGTATATGTAATGCACATTTAATTTTGCCAAGACAAAAGAGATGCGTAAAGATATTTAGATGCACTGCACTGTCTTGTTTTCCAGTAAAAAGATATAAACATTAAAATAAAATAAAATCAATTTACTTGAGAAGCAACTCTCTCTTGCTCTTGTGTAAATAGCACAGCATGAATTTGCTTTGGTCATCTGCCTGTTTTATGTACATTTTTACTGTTGAGAGGCCATCTAGAGTCAAGAGCTTCTATTCCTGTGACTACACACACACACACACACACACACACACACACTCAGTCTGGTCAGCAATCCTTGTGGGGACTCTCCATAGGCGTAATGGTTTTTCTACTATACAGACCCTATATTCTATTGCCCTACACCAACCCTACCCCTAAACCTACCCCTCACAGGAGACTTTCTGCATTTTTAGATTAAAAAAAAACTTGATTTTGTGTGATTTATTAGTTTGTTTACCCGTGGGACCACAATTTAGGTCCCCACCGTGACAGTCCCCATGAGTCTGTGTGTAGTCAGGTTTAAGTCCCCACCAGGATATATAAACCAGTACACACACACACACAAACTCAGATCTGGGATGTGTTTAATTGGACAGTCCAACAGTCATAACACAATCACAATCTTTACAGCTGCAGAGACGCAATTACAGTTTCAACAAATGCAATTATCAATTACTCTACAATTGTCACACGTAGTAAAACACACTGAATCTCTGCATGTCCTTTAGTTGACCAGCAATCTAGTGTTCCCTCACAAACCCTGACAAAAACATAGATTTTGCTTTATTGGTTCATGTCAAAAATGTGCTTTTGTTTTGTTTTACACACATATTTAACTTCAACCAGTTGCTTGAAATTTATTGAGACTAATGTGCAATTAATGTGAAAAGCACAAAACACCTAAAACAAAAAGGCATTGTGGCATTACCAAGGTAAAATAATTTAATATCGTGGTATTTTTTTAATATACAGCATAATTAACTACCATAATTATGTCATGGAATTTAGATAATACTCTGAGATACTTCAAAGAATACCATGGTGCTACCATTAAAGAGGTCATGGATGATGTGATTAAAATTTTTCTTTTCTCTTTGGAGTGTTACAAGCTTTTGGTGCGTAAAGAAGATCTGTAAAGTTTCAAAGACTTAAGTCTCAAATCCAAAGTGATATTCTTTATCAAATTTAAGAGTCAGTCACACCTACCTAAAATGGCTTTTTCTAACACGCCCCCACATGTCTACATCCCGATGTGGGAAGATTTGCATAATGCGCCCAAATGTTCAAGCAAAGAAAGAAAACGTAACTTTTATTCTCGCTGTTGCCGCCGCTGCCATGTTGTGGAGTCGCTGTGTGTTTCGTTGTGAAAGCGAAACTACTTTGTTTGGCCTTCCAAAAGAGGACACGACTAGAAATCAGTGGTTAAGTTGTATTTACAACACTGTTCCAGAACAGTTCAACCCAAATATTCAGATGTGTGCAGCGCATTTTATGGAGGATGGATGAGGACTGTTTCCTGAACCAGTAGCCTACGCCACAAAGGCTGTTTCTATAAAGTTGGGGCCCAGTTCAACTTGCAAGGACAGGGGGGGGTGTTTTTTTCTGGCGCTTCTGACTCAAAGCCTGTAAGTAAGTTTTTATATTTAAATAATTTGCCAACGATGATTCAAACACGAGTTTTGAGCAATGTAGAGTAGCGCTTGTTGTGGTCTCCGATTCAAATGCAGACATGGTTTTATGTTTACGCAGCGCGATACGCAACGCAACGCGTAAAAAGACAGTATAAGTCATTATAATCAGTAATTATGTCCCCACTGGATGCAACAAATGCCTCGTTTGTAATGGGTTTTATTGGTTTTGTCTCGTCTAGTGATGTCCGGATCGTGAACGAATCGTTCTGTTTAACCGGATCTTCTTAGTGAACCGGTCAAACCATTTCACCAAATTGAACTGAATCGTTTGAAACGATGCGGGTCTCCAGTACACACTAATCCACAAATTACTTAAATTACTCGGTTTATAAACGTGCCGGACACTCCCTCTGACGCGAAATAAACCAATATCCCGAGTTATTCAGTTACTCCTAACAGTACATTGACTGAACTGCTAAAAGAGAACCGATGATGGGATGTGCACGAGCAGAGCAGCTGGACTGAGTCTCGTCCTGCTGGGACACGGCATCACAGTATGGTAAGGGGCGTAACATTTCCGTCACACACTTGAGGCATTCGGCCAATCACAATGCATCGGATAGCTGGCCAATCACAGCACACACCTCGCTTTTCAGACCAATGAGATTTGTAAAAAGAGAGGTTGTTCCGACAGGTGAGCCATCGAGGAGAAACAACTAAGTGCGACGATCTAAGGAATTAGACGGTGTTGTTTTGAACCTTAAAACAGTATTCTTTCTAACACATTGCCATTACACCAAATACACAACATAATGTTCTTTTTAGCAACGTCATATGACCCCTCTAATAAAAGCCTGTTTATTGTCATGAGGGGGGGTGTTGTTTCCAAAAAAACAATACAAACAAAAAAAACACCAACCAACAACAACATGGTATTACCATGGTAATGTGTCCCAAAACAATGGCATTTCCATGGCAGCATGTCCAAAAAGCCATGGTATTGCCACTGGTAAAGAGCGTTTAAAAAAATGGCACTGCAGGCAATCTATAACAGCATTAAAAGGGTAATTTCATAAATGTGATCATTTTATTTTTTCCCTGAGGTCCACTTATAATATTATTATTTTTTAATAAAAAAATATAATATAATATGACACAAAATATTACACGCACAGTAAGTAAATTTACTTAATAATTTATAATATTATTAATTAGAAGATTATGAGTTTTTTGACCCAAAAACGTGTCTATGAGCTCTGAAAGTTACACCTGGAAAAAGTGATTTGTCATACTAGGACCCCTTTAAACTGAGAACAGACAGAGAGATCAGCCTCAACAATGCTGTTATTTCCAGTTCAAAGGGCCATTACTAAAACCACGGTTATACAAGACTCCCGTTTTTCTCAATACCAATTACAAAAAAAGTAAAGGGAAACATCTTTGCCACTTGGAAATTCAATACACATCTTTAATCTGTGTGTAAGGTGCATTTTTATGAAAATATATGACAATTGAAAAGCATCCTGCAAACTAAAATGCATCCTATGCAACGCTTCAAAACATGCGTTAGAAAAGTTCAGAATTATATATAAAACACTTCGGTGAATTTTACCTACATTTTCCAACCAAATCTTTTTCTCAGCCGATCTCTTCTTCTCTACCTCCTACCATGCATTGAGGTTTCTCAGTGTGGCACTGACGTTAATCTCATTCTAGGAAAGTGACACCAACACCACCACACACACCACACACATCAACACGTGGTATGGTGTACCGCGGACTCTCCATAGGGTAATGGTTTTACTATTGTACACTGTATTACTATAAGGAAGTGTCCGCATCGTATTTCACGCTGTCATACCATGTTATTATACAGATTTGTGTCCTCATGAACCATATAAACCCGTTTACACACACAACAGCTAAAGCTTGAGTTTTAAGTCCACAAAAATACTAAATTAGCTAAATCTACCATGCAGAATTTACTGTGACTCTTCACATATAACCTAACAGCTGCTGTCAGATTGAATATTATAGGTGATTTGCATAAGTTCTGCACCAATAACTGCATCAAATAGAATTGCCCCCCCCCCCCCCCTTGCACAGACCCGTCCCCCTTCGGTATGTTGCTACGTAGACAAGCCACGGCGCTATCAGCAACATTTGTTTAATGCAGTGAAACTACATTGCATCAAAAGGAATGACAAAATACGAGACACATACAAGACAGAGAGGTTAATTTAGTATGAAACAAAGTCTAAGCTTTTTCAAAATTTTTTTTTTTTTTTTTTTTAAAGAAATTCAAACAATAAATATCGTTTTGTGGTTCTTTAATGTGACATGACAGATCACTGTAGCGCCTCAGTTCAAGCGGCACATGAATCGATCATCTCATCCTCTTTACTAGTTATAGCACGAAATAAACATGAATGAACATCAGAAAAGGATCTTGTTTCAACTGCAGAAAGACATCAATACGCACCATTTTTCAAGTTCAAGTACACAAACATTAATCTACTCTCCTGTCTGATTTGTTTTTCGGACAAGATGGCAGATTCTGCGTTATGATTGGTCAGATCGCCTGTCAATCAAACTCCCGGTGAAAAGTCAATTTCAACAATTTACAAAAAAAAAGAAAAAAAAAACCTTCTATGATTGTTAAGGTGTTGCTAGGCAGTTGCTAGGGTATCCCTAGCCTAAAAGGTCTATGGGATTTTTCTTCCCATTTTATTATCTACCAGGGAAAAAATCTGATCATTTATAGCAATCTGATCAAGTAATAGCACACATTTACTATGACTTCATGTTTGTACCGTGGAGGAAAAATGACAAAGCTATATTTTCAATTCATTACTCCAGTCTTCGGTGCACTTGATTATAGTTGAGTTACTGCTACGAAGGCAAGTCTTTATGTATTACGCCAAGGTTGGAAAACCGTTTTGGCTCAGTGTTTTGTTGGAAACCTGTGATTGTTGACACTTAATATTTGGGTAAGTCGATTTTTTTTAAAAAGCAAAGGACGCATTAAATTGATCAGGAAGTAACAGCAAAGACATTTTTATAATGTTACAAAACCATTTCTATTTCAAATAAAGCTTTTTTTTAATGTATTTCAATTGAAGAATCTGAAACAGTTTATGATTTCCATAAACAATTAAGCTGCCACATGAATAAGTGATAGAACGTTATAATAATTGAGAAACGACAGCAAAATATTGGTAATAAGTTACGCAGACAAATCAGCATATTACAATATTAGAATGATTTCTGACGGGATCATGTGACATTGAGACTGAAGTCATGGCAAAAAACTGAATACCAAGTTATTTTTACAGACATTTACATTAACATTATTTTGTCTTATTTGGTTTGGAGTAAGATTCTGTATGTTTGTTTTGAATGTATCACAGGAAGAAGAAGAAGGCTCAGATGATGACTCCGTTCGGTACACACCCCCACCCATGTGCCTCACTGATAAGAGAGGCTGTGGGGAGGAGGAGGGCGACAGTGACCCGGCCTTTGTGTCTCCGCTGGATGAGATCAAGACAGTGAGACAGTCAGTCATAACCATGTCCAACCTCCACGAGGCCTCCAGGTACTCAAACCTTAGTCACTGAGGAACATCACATGCAATAAAAAAAAAATGAGGTTACACTTTAGTTTAGGGACTAATCCTCACCATTAACTAGTTGCTTGTTAGCATACATATTACTAGCATATTGGCTGTTTAATAGTACTTATAAAGCAATTATTCTGCATTACCATATTCTACATCCATAATCCTACCAAATACCTAAACTTAACAACTATTAATGAGCAGCTAATCAGGAGTTTATTGAGGCAAGAGTCATAGTTAACAGTTAGTTAATAGTCAGAATAGGTCCCCAAACTGAAGTGTGAACAATAATGATTAAGTATTTTTTAAATAATGACAGAAAATTGTTCCAAAGATATGAAGAAACAAAAGGAGAATTTTTGCAGAATGTCCAATGTCCTGTTTTCCATAATGGGCTATTATGGAATATGATTAGTGTTCAATATTTCAAGTCATATTTTGTTTGAGGAATAGAGATTTAAGTCGTTATTCACAGTAATTTCAAATATGTTGCATCGTTTGAATTTATTGTGCACAAGAAAGATTTGAGAACTAAAGCTAAACATATGTCAATATCCCTGTTTAGCACAAAGTTATTGCATGTCTTCAGAAGCCTTGGCATGTAAATGACAAGTCAAGTTATAGAAACCACTTTTATGATACTTTATCATTTAAGTTCAACAGCCCTAGTTCCCATTTATTTTTGTTGCATGGTAGAGTAGGGTTGCCAGATCTGCCTAACAAAGCTAGCCCAAAATATGACTACATTTTTCAAATAAATATTTTATAATCACTAGTAAAAAAAAAAGTCACTTTCAAACCAAACAGCACCTTTATGCATAACACAATTTCAACGTGAAAATTACCGTATAATGATTAAAAAATGTACATTACAATTTTCAGAAATTCAGATTGACAGCTTCATCAATTTTTCTGTTGACTTTTTTTTTAAAATTTACTAGAATCATATCTGGAGAGACCTGGCAGTTACCATAGAAACATCCGCACATAGGCTCCCTTCCGGTACCTTTCTCTTACAAAAATCTTCTTACAGTGTCTCATCATCCAGCACAGTTGTATCATTGTTAGAATATAAATTGGGTAGCCTAAAATATTTCATTATAAGCATTTCTATCAAATGTGCATAGTTTAAACAACATGTCAAACCTTTAACCTGTGGCAACAGTTTAAAAGCTTAAAATGCTTCCTCTGGACCTACCTCTGGACATTCTGCAATATATATATTCTATTGTGTAAGAACGAAAACCTTACAGATTTGCGATGACATGGGTGTGTAAATGTTTCCTAATGATAAATTGTAGGGTGAGATATTCCTTTACAAACTGTGTTTTGCACCTGTCTAATTGCAGGTCTGAGTTGCTGGAGTGTTTGCGTGAGACTCGAGCCGAGAAGAAGAGACGACGTAAAGCCATCAGAGAGTTTGAAGAGCAGTTCTTCAGACAGATGGGAAGGTAAAACACAGATGCGTTACTGTGGCATTAACACATTTTAATGGTATTTTGTTACTTTTGTCTTTTTGAGCATAGACAGGAAGGAAAAAGGAAAATAAAGATCAAAATAGTTCAGCGTAGTTAGCATAATGCACATCTAATCAATGATACACAAAGTAATACCACCAGGGGAAAAAAACAGTGTTTCTGTACACAATATATGGATTTAGTTTTTTAAATAAAATACATTTCCATTTATCTGCTATCCACTGATGTACAAAACTGCTTCAGTAAGGCAACTCAAGGGTTAAATGTGTGTTTTAATGGTAGTGGAATCTCACAGAGTCATCGGTTTCATGCGGTATCTGTTTTTTTTCTCTCCCTTTCCACCAAAATAATGAAGAACCGCACAAAAAGATGACCGAATCCCCATGGCCGAGGAGTACCAGGAGTACAAAAGTCTCAAAGCCAAATTACGCTTACTGGAAGTGTTGCTCAGCAAACAGGAAGCCACTTAGACTATCTGAGAATTTGTTCTGCCTTTCAGTATCGAACCCAATGTTTGGACCAAATTGTGTTTTTACATTTTGACATAACTGTGCCATTATGATGCTAAAATGCACTTTAATATCCTTTCTGACCACATTGGAAGTCCTAGACTCAATGGGTTGGGCCGAACCGATCAAGGCCTTCCGGTGGCTACTATCTCATAAACGCAAACATGTGCGATCTCTGTGCTGTGTACAGAGCGAGACGGATCGATACAAACCTCATTCAGATTTCAAAGGGCAAAAGGAAATATAGAGTATTCATCTATGTGTATGGAATATGGCACTTTATTTTTGGAGGAGATTTTTTTTAACCAAAGTCGAACCATATGCAATTTTCACGTTTTCTTGCTCTTGTTTGAAGCTAGTTTATGATTCTAATTAGGAACATGGTGACATTATGCATACTAATGATGATCCGTGATACTCTGGGGCTAGACACGATCTTTAGCCTGTCAAATAATGCAACGCTCTAGACAGAAAACAACGCAGAGCACTTAAAATAAGGGTTTTATGCACATTTCAATGAGTTCCCTAACATATGAATACAGCAGCAACCAACCATGTTTATTTCTCATATATCTGTCTCTCACATGAAAAAGGGAGCAGAATTGAATACCAGAATATCCAGAATTGAAAAGGTTCTCCCAGGAGAGCTAAGTATTTTTAAAGATCTATTTTGTTCAAAAACGTGTTAAAGTACAGTACGTGGCCATCACAGAGCACAGTTTTCCTCCTTTTCATGAAGAACAAATTATACATTAAGCCAGTGGTTAAAATGAACACTGTCCAATAACGTCATACACTAAAAACAATACTGAAGCCCAAAGCAGGAGATATGTTCATGAGAAGCGGATGTGCGCTTTAAGTGCAATTCTGCTCAAGTAGCTACTCTCTGGAAACGAAACAATCAATATCTTTCCTTTCCGACGGCTCTACTGCAATGAACTATTACAATCTTTGTGTAGTGTCTTTGCATGCCAACCAACGTAAACTGTTGAATTGTGCTACAATCAGGTGTGGTTATTCTGTCATGTTATCGTCGTCCCAGAATTTATTTGCTGTACACATCCACAATGACAAATGTAGCTTTTGAATGTTAGCTATTGTGCACGTAATTCTACATTGGTTTATACAGTAAACATATGTGTATATATGTTTCTATATATTTTTGCTTTATCGTGAACCTTTTCTTTTCCATCACTACTTCTGGTCCTGTCCATTTTCTATTCACCAGTTAAAAAATAAATATTTTTCTATCTACATGTCGTATCACATTTAATATATGTTAAATCACAGTATACTGGATGGGTTGGAATAGATAACATGAAACACTGCTGAAGAACAGTTATGCTAATGTCAACGTTTCCAAAAATGTTTGCAGTCATGCTACAGATACGTCCAATCACATATTTTTTGAGATATCATCACCTTCATAATGCCTTAAAAGAACGGTTGTCTCGATTCACCGACTTCAGTGACTTGATGAGCATTTAGTGTTAAATTTGTGTAAACTTTGGTAAACTGTTACAATGCCGCGTTCTAACAGGAAGGTCTGACAGCCAATAGGATTAAAGAAGCAGTTTGATTGACAGGGGTGATTAATTCAACATCCCAACACCAAGACATATCTAACCCAACCCCGGGTCGAGATCCATAAGCTAATAAACGAAAAAGAGCATTTTGTCAAAAGCTGTGAGACACATGCTGCGGACAGCTGAAGGAATTATGGATAAGTTCGATAATGGGTAAGGAGGACGGCTAAAGGAGAAGGCGATTTTCTGTGCTGTTCAAGGCAGCAGAAGGGTTCCGATTCGTAGGTTAGCGTCCCACGCTGATGTTGCAGGTCTTGCAGCTGGGATCCTTCTTGGCGTTGACTGTGGACTGGCTCATGAGCTGGTGGCCGCTGATCTCAGCTACCGTGCCCAGGCTCAGATCCACGGGGTCGGTGTAGATGACCTCCAGGATAAGGTCCTGTGCATGGTCGTGACCCACACACGACCCAACCTTTTCACGGCCGTCAAATCTACTTCTCACCCCTGGCACGTCATACCCCATTGCGGGGTCGTGGATGTATCCAACGACGCCTGTGTGGTTCCGAGGCTTGCATCATGAACTAGTCTCCAGAACGACGCCCTCACAGCCCCCCTCCTTCCCCGCGATAACGAGATCCTCCATAGACACATAGTGACTCTAGTGTCCTCGTGTACTATGCTCCCATGTGAGTAGCCGAGTCGGCCGAATTACCCAGGTTTCGTGCGGGGGAGAGAGCTCCTCGCGCGGCCAGATGGCACCACGACCCTTTTCCCTTACCCCGGTTTACTACCCGCGTTGCACGTGAGTCGGTGGGGGTTTGCCGCGTCTTGTAATCTGGTTGGGCTGTGAAGAAGATGCCTCGAGCTTCCCGCTGTATGGGGCGAAACCGTGGCTGCCGATGGTGCTCACTCATGACAGCAGCACTTGTTGTTTTGGCTTCCCTGCAACCCCAGAAATCCCCATAAATGACAAAATGAAATGACTCATGGAGGGTGACGTTCAGTGGTACTAAGAATCAGATATATCACAACCCTTTTCGATCTGACTTTTGCCCTTAACTTTACTTGCCACATGTGAGCTACCTCCTTAAAACAGTCTACAACTTATTGTGAAGCGGAGCAACACATGTACCGTCTAATTATAGCTACAAAATGAGAAACTGGCACAGATTACACACAAAGTGTTTCATCCAGCTGCAAACTATACCCCACCACCTTTGGTGCCCCTTGTCAGCCAATGGAACTTCTCTCTGAAGTCTACACACGGCCCCATCCACCACTTTCAAGGTGTAATTGAGTGTGATGCACTTTGTCCTTTTTGGACATTACCAGCAGTTCCCACCGATATCGACTGGTTGTAGTTAGAGTGGAAAAGCCTCTCCCTCCCCTCCTCAGCCTCCCCCCCCCTTCCACCCCGCCCCCTCGTAGCTGCTGGTTACTTGACTTTCCTTTCAGTATTCCCCACCCCATCTCCCCTCCCCTTCCCCCCTATGTAGTTTGTGGTACTAGTCTGTTATGGGTTGTGGGGGGGGTGATGTAATGAAATCTTTCGCAGGGGGTGAAAGATCTCTTTTTCAATCTGTGGAAGCCTGTTTTCACCACAGAAGAAGACAATAAAAAAGGAAATTGTGACTTGTTATCTCAGAATTCTGACTTGGTTACTCAGAATTGCAAGGCTATAGCACATTTCAAATTTGCTTTCAGAATTGCGGGTTTATAACGCAATTCTGATATCTCGCAGTTTCGAGTTTATATATTGCAATTATCTTGCAGCTTTGACTGACTCACATATGTTTACGCATTCCACGTTGTATTGCTAATTCTTCGTCACAACTAGAACAAAGGCAAAAAGACAGAATTAAGAGATGTTAAATCAAAATAAATCAGAATTGCAAGAAATAATGTCAGAATTGTGAGAAAAAAAAACAAAAAAAAAAAATTTGCAAGTACCTTGTTATTTCGTTTTTATTCTGTAATCGCATACCAACCAGCCTTTTTGTGACCACGCTACATTATAACTGTCTTCTGATTAATTCTCAGTCTGATCAGAAGTCTGTTTCCTTCTTACTATCACCTCAGAGTTTAGACCTGATCTTTATTGTTTTTAATGTGGTAAATGAAGCTGAAATGATATGAACAGGTGAACCACTATCTGAAACACATGATTTATAATACAGCTATCTAATCAAGTCAGTGTGGAATTAATCTTTGAGTTTCACATGAGGTAAGTACAACAACAATAGACTTTCACTCACTGATGGGAAACCAAATGTAATTACTTTTAAATAAAGCAAGGCAATGAATTCTGTAAATCTCACTGAAGATGAAGGGGTACATTCAGACACATAAACTAGAGTGATATTAAAAAATATGATTTATGAAGGGAAATGAATGCCCCCCCCTTCAGGTGGATTTAATTTGATTCCGCGGTGCCTCTTACATTTAAAATGTTATTCATTTCTGTTGTGAAGACTGATTTCATGGCCGCTTTCCATCAAAATTACCTCAAACAGGGTACCACCACCCAAGTATTAGTTGAATAAGAGAAATTTAAATCACTGGGGTTGCATAAAGGTAAATTCTAAGATAGAAAGAAAGATAATTCACAATAGAGAGAACATTTTAATAAAAAAAAAATTAAAACCTTCAGGATTTGGAGATTTTCTAATATAATGAGAATGAATATTCATATGAAATGAAAAATTTGTCATAATTTACAGTAGATAGTTGCCCTCATTTTGTTCTAAATGTGTGTGACTTTCTTCTGCGGCGCACAAAGGGTGATTTTGAAGAATATCCTGCACCAATTTATTAATTCTGAAATTAGGTGTCATCAAGTGTCATTCTCATACAGACCCCTGCCACATTTATTGTCATAGAGGTCATAGAGGTTTGGAAATAAAGCTGACTGTTCCTTTAATAATTTAGTGTCGTTATCCCTGTAGAAACATACCTTACATGGTCAAAGTATTCTTTGGGGGTTCGAGATACAAACGAATGAGCACACGCACGTGCATTTCACTCGCCAGCACCACGATGCACATCTCTTCTGTTCCGCCGCACTGCCGCGCTGCGCCTGAACAGTGAGAAAAATCTGTGATACAAAATAAAGACTAATAAAATGACTATGAGCCACAGAACTCGGCCCAAATACGCTTCGATCTGGAACGCATCACACTCGATACACGACAAATACCATAGTCACACCAAGGCTCCCAAACTTTATTGTCCACCAAACCACTTTTTAAGTAAATATTTCAATAATTTAATTTCACATTTGCATTTTCACACTACTCTGATATTGGTTAATGATCATGTGACATGCAAGTAAATAGATACAATATTTTTTTTTAGTAAATGTTTTATTATAAACATTTTAGTTGTGATAGTGTCTCAGTTGCCTGCGTTACCTTCCCACTGGTGTTTCATCTTTATTTTACGCTCCAGCACCAGCTATTTATCAATAGTTAATTTGTCGAGGTGTGCTTGTCACTACTATTTATCGAATCCTCACTTTGATGAATGTAGGTAGCAACACACCCCAACCGTAGAGCTTTCGTTTGGTTGTGACTTATGGTGAACGTTACGGCCTTCACCCACACCAAATCACTCTGTGTGAAAATCTGCCATGACGGTTAAACTTGAAGCACATGCAGATTTGCTTATTGAAATGTTACAATTTATATATTTAATGTTAGTGCTTTAAAATTTTCTCACCGCCTGTACAGAATTCAATGATCTCGCTCCATTCCGACACGGCGTAGTCGCCATCACCCTGTTTGGACGCGGTTTGTACGGCAACAGTGTATTCGGTGCGTGGACTCAGGAACCAGTGGCCTCGCACTGTCATGGGCAAAGGGACTGCTTTTGCTACCAGTTTAGTGGGGACGTCCTAGAGGAGACAGATAATAAATGAGATTAAACAGTCATGTTCTTGCAGTTCTCTTTCTGCAAACACATGAACCTGAGAACATTACTGAAGATCGGCTTTTGCCTAAATCAGGTCAGATCAGGATGTGTAAGGAGTGAATATAGAGCTGCTGCATTCACACACCTTGTGTTTGAACTTGTTGGCATTCTTGTTTTCTTTCTTGTTGAGGTCGATGAAGTAGTGTGTGATGCGTTCCTTTGAATTTTGTGAGGGAGACAGATGTCGCAGCCACGAGTCATTAAAGGTTCGAGTGTGGTCGCGATGTTGAGTTAGTTGCTTCGATGTTTGACGTTTGCTTGGTGTCGGGGGAACAGGAAGTCCTGCTATCTCTGCAATGCGCTCGTCCAGGGCGACTTATTGTATCCCGAGAGACAGATAGAAATTGCTGAGGCAACTGGGAAACCAGACTAAGTTCTGAAGAAACTCTTCTAAAGGGTCGTGTTATAGCTTTTCACCGGCGATTCATTAGCGAGTTAGGTATTATGTTGCTGTCTTTGAGCATAAAAAAGATTGTATTGTCAAAAGTTACATGTGCGAGTTTACCCCCCCCCCCCGATAAGTCGATTTCATGGAAGATATCTTATTTACGAAACACTTTTCAAAAACTACAACGAACAACTCGTTTGGAATACAACGCATATTTTTCTGGATTTGTGATATCACAAATATCGACGAATGGGATGAGATCTGGTTGAGCTGCACTAGAGAAGGTAATGAGTGTTATCACTATGTCGGAGATGCGCTAGCTTTCACAATGCAGACGAACTTAGAGTGGTTACAATCATACGGGTTTAAATCGCGCTCAAATTGATTTGCCGCAATATTTACACTGAAGTTCGCAGGGGGCTATGGTAAGGGGCATGGCATTTCCCGACCAGGCGCCGAGTGCTGCCAATCCCAACACACACTGACCCAGCTAACCAACCACAACACACACCGGCCCAGCTAACCAAACACAACACACACACTGGCCCAGCTAACCAATCACAGCACATATTTCGTATTTCAGAAGGCGGGCTTTCATTTGATTCAGGAACTATTCGAGCTGTTCATGCCAGATTGGGGAGAGAGGTGTTGTTGTAATAATGTAAAATATGTGAAAGATAATGTGTTTTTCGAACAACCTAGCATGAGAGCATGTTCTAGTACACCACCAAAACAAAATCAAAATCACTTTGTAAAAGAGCATAATAGGACCCCTTTAGGTAAAATGCTGTTGCTTTACTGTGGTCAACCTAAAAGTGGAATAAAACTGTCTTTCGGAAGATATCGACAGATTTAAAATGTGTCTTCTCTTCCGCGGAAACAAAACAAAAAAGTATGACTCTCATGTCTCAGGGTGTGTTCAAATCCTGTCCAATCAAATGCTCTCTAGAATAAGAATGTTCCTCCCCCAATACCACCTTCCTAGCAAGCAGCAAGTCATCGTTGAGTTTGATATTTATCCTGACACATCATTTTCTCCAGTGATATAAGCAAGCACAGCACTTTTACTGCATGCAAAATGATGAACTAGCAGCTTAATCTGATAAAATATTAATAATATAATTAATAATGTATGTTTACCATACCATTATTAGATTTGTTTACATGCCATGCGATGAGTAATGGGTTATACTTATAAGTATTTCATAATTCATTTACCTTGTGCATCCAACACATTGTATATATTTATTAATTTCCAGTATTGACAACACTTTTACATTTCACTTGAAATGTTTTATGAAAAAAGTAAAACATCTGAGATTTCATAACCGTAACACAAGGATGTTTCCGGGAAAAATATGCAATTATGAATATGTTGATGACTCATCTTGCACTCAGGGGTTTCTGACCAATCAAATGCTCTCTAGAATGAGAATGTCCCTCCTCTTTATACAAGTAAGTAGTTAATGCTCATGTAAACACAAGAAAGAAAACAGCACTTGTAATGCCACAGAGTCTTGAAATGTGTGATTTTAGCAAATGTTTTCATGAGGGTCTGACCTTCATCCAGGTCAATACTGAACTTCAGCACAAAGGACTGCTAGCAAACAGTCACGACTGACTTGCAAGATGTGCCACAGGGCAAAGCGCTTTTAGAAAACTGTCATTTAATCCATAATGAGTGTTGATGGAAGTGCATTGGAAGTAGATTTCAGTTGGTGCGGAGTAACTTTCAGCTAGATTCCAATGAGCAAGGAGATTTTGTGGTTCTTGCTTGCCACCATAATGTTAAGGCTTTCAAGATGGTTGGTATGACTTTGCTAGGTAGTTGCTAGTGTATTCTGGGTGGTTGCTAGGTGGTAAATTTAAAAGAGCCCAATTCAAAATCTCTATGTTTGGCTCAGGTCCTTCCATCAGAGTCTATTCATATTTTTAATGCTGTTTTCTTGTCTGCCATATAAATAAGTCTGATCTCTGACACTTAGACCCAAAAGGTTAAGTACTGAGCCTCATTAATCAGTAATTGTTTAGTTTTTGTTTGTTATGATTAGTTTAATCATCAACTGCTCAACTGGATTTGCAATTCTCTGGTTGATTTGTGCTTTTCAATTTAGTGGACTTCCAGACTACAACTCGCATATTGCACTCCAAATTGCAATCACTGTCTTTTCATGTGTGGCTTTTTATCATGTAATCAACACACTACACAATCAGACCCACCTCAGAGCATTTCCCTTTCAGCTCTGAAATGAATCAGAAGACAACACAATCATCATTGAGACCTGGTGAAGGTCAAATCAGCAAAACAGCTTGCAGCCCTAAATGAAAACTAGCACACAGCATAACAACACCACAGTCTCCAACAATATCAAGAATTCCTGCATATTAAAAAGCAAAGTGACTATACAATATTCTATATAATATCTATATATATTGTCCAATTTAGTGCACCTTTTGAAATTAAATCTGATATTATTCTTTTATTTTATTATGTTCTCCAGTGTTGCACGATGAAAGCACATTTACTGCAAGTAAAATGTTGAACTAGCAGCTTAATCAGATAAAATAATAATAAAATTATTGTATATTTAAAATGCTTAATTTCCTTTTTTTTTACATTACAGTGTCATAAACATGGTAAATACCTTATACTTAGAAGCACACATATTCATATTTATTTACCAACTATGAGCATCTAACACATTCTATTTCACTTTACCAGTTAGCTTTACTAGATCTAAAATTTCATACTTCACTTGAAATTGTTGTATAAAAAAATATCGGAAAGTAATATCTTTTAATGACAAATTTACAAAGATATTTCAAGTAAAAATATGCAATTATACAATAAATAAATATGTAAATAAACACAATTATCACCAGTGCTTTTTCTTTCACATGCTGATGTTTCTGATATGATTTCTAAGCTGTAAAATAAATAAATTAATTAAAATTCCTACAAATAATCTCCCTACCAGTTAATTAGTAAAAACACACAGAAGTTGACCTGACAACATATGTCGCCATACGCCAAGAAAAATAATTTCACATTCTTACAAATACCATACACTTTGGCATCTTGTGGTATTTTTAAAACAATAGTGGCACAAAATATATGTTTCTGCTGTCCAAAGCTAAATATTTGCTTTATAAGCATTAAATTATATATAAAAAATATATTAAAATTACCTGTTTCAAACATCAAATATCTGAATACCCTACTTTATGGAGTGGTTTTAGCTTGTCAAATCATTGAAGCTCAAAAATCCCCTCACAGTTGTCATGAAGGGCAAAATTAGCTATAGACCAAAATATTTTTTTGAACCAGGCTGTAAACATGTTTTTTTCTGCTGTAAAGTTTTTTAACATGGGGAGTCTATGGGATTACTCCCTTTTGCAGCCAGCCTCTAGCAGCCAGTCAATGAATTACAGTTTAAGTCACTTCCTTGTTGGCTTCACAAGAGAGAGAGCGGGAGGTTGCCGCTTGGTTGTTTCTCAACAACTACAAACCAACAGTTGGTCCCAAAATAGCCCCCACTAAATTATCAATTTCAGTAACAGAGATGCAAAAATTACTTGAAAGTATTTGAAAATAAACTCAGTAATACAGTTTGACCTCCCAAATTTGACGATCGACATTTTCCGAAGTTTAAGCACATTCTTTCATTGACTATTTGTTCAAAATAAGACCTAAAACTTTCCCTAAAAATGTGTCTGTTATACTGGGTCTTTGGAGTGAGGAGGCTTAGCTATTCAAGCTCTAACCCTAGGCGCCAAGGTGGCCTGTCCATTCACTCCAGCTCTATAGGGAGACACGAATGAATGAACTTTAAAGAAAGAGAACACAAAAAAGCCAGAGAAAGCCTGAAGGATTGGTGCGCAGACACATTACCTGCCCAGTCAGCTAAAACCAGTGTGTAAACACACACCGGAGAAAGAGAGATGAAGGCAGTCGAGTCAGAGCTGGAGAAGCACCATACGGGAGACGTCCTCCTGTGTCTCTTCTGATGGAGCGTTATAGATGAGCGAGCTCCTCTCAGCCACCAGAGAGAGGCTGAATGAATGATTCATAGGCAGCCCCTTACTGTAGCTCCCAGCGCTGAATCATTTCTTGTTTTATCTCTCGCCTGCACTATATGCGTTCTCAGAACAAAGACTCAGGATAACAAGAGATCGCCTACGTTAGGGAGGAGCGCTCTGACACCCAGTACTGTCTCACTGGCATGCTATTATCTCTGCTGAGAATTACTTCTGGAACACTTTGTTACTTTCAACTACAAAATAAAGAACTTGTTACGTGGTAGTTCCATATCACAAGTGTTTCTAATACACAACCAGAGGGTCTGTGAGACGAGAATGAGGAAGTCTTGTTTAGTGTAATTAATGCGGTTGGTTTGGTTTGCTATTGGTTTCCAGTATCAAGTAGCTGTGAGATGTTAAATGTAGAGCAGCACAGGTCTTCTAACACAAACCCACACAGCTAATGCAATTAAGTCATTCGCATTCATAAAAACAAACTCCAAATAAAATTCTAAATTTAATTCAAAATAAAGGAAATTGATTTATAATGTGGATGCATGATAATTAATGTTATTTTTTCAAATAAATGCTGCTCCATTTCTATTCATCAGGAAAAAGATAATGGTAATATCTAATACAGATACTATATATATATAGTGTATATATATTAAGCAGCACAACCGTTTTCAAACTTGCAATAGACTATTTTAGAACCATTATGAGTTATATATTTTCCATGACTGTTAGAAACATATTCTCTCTTTTTTTGGGGTCCAAATCTTATTGATTTTAACAGTAATATACAATAATTTTATTGATTGTTATTTAGTATAGTATTATGAGTTGTAAAATTGTCCATGACATTATTTCATGACTTGTTAGGACATGTTCGCATTTTGTGAATCTCTTTAAATTCTTTAATGAATGCAGTTATTGTTATTTGACTGTAACTAATGACAATGATTAATAATGAAGAAAGTACAACAATTAATATTATGATAGTACAAATTTTAACGATTGAATCCACTATGAAATGTTTGTAAAGAAATATATTTTTATGTTCTGAAAGAAATCAATATTTTTATCATAAAAAGATAGTCTTTATTTATTTTTAGAGTTGTTATTATTATTATTATTATTATTTTGTGGAAAAAATACGACCTGTTGTTGACATGTTTTGTAACATAAATTAAAAGCTCTGGGCAGATCTGAATTAATTAAAAATCATACTTTAAGCCACCATTCACAAATAATTCTACCTCTGATGTAACCTTGTTATCAGGTTTTTAAAGTACCAAGAAGCAGTGTTGCATATAAAAATGCCATCAATGACATTTATCCAACAACATTACTGCAAGGACACCGTTGTGGCATGCTGTAAATCAAATTACACCTAAAAAGCCTTAAGAGGATCAAAATCGCCAAACTGGGGGGGGGGGGGGGGGGGGGTATAATCTCAGTGTAATGGACAAAGCCAGAAAAAACTACATCTTTCTGAGCATGCCAAAAAACCACAGATGGCATAAAATCCTTATCTATTCCAGTCAAAAGTTTGCAAACATTCTAATTCGCTATTATTACTATTTTTAAAATAGTATAATATTACAATCAAAAAAATATTGGTATTATATATTATATTAAATACATAGTGAATATAAAATATAAAGTATTATTATTATTAATAATAGTTGTCTTTTTTATAATATTTGGCAGATTTTATATTTGTATACAAAACTAAGCATTTAAGCATAAACAGTTAAACCAAAAGATTTTAAAGAAATAATTTCATTCAAGATGGTCCAAATGCTTGACTGGCATTGTATATGTTTACAGTGTGTGTAATAGTGTTACAATAGTGAATGACAACTCAAGCAGCACTGATGATTTGTCATGTAGAATCATCGTCAAAGATCCGGACACACAGTCATGCACAGGAAACCCATTTTAGCAAATCTTCAGTTACTATGAATGCAAAACACTTCTAATTTCATCTTCTCTCCTTGTAAGGACATTTGAATGGGGTGATATGAAGGCATGATGAGAACCTCCTCCCTAAATAGTGCTACTGAAATCTCCATCCATGATGATGGTTAGCGTGGTTACACAGATGTTATGTTACTTATTACTCTATAAGTTGTGTAATTTAAATTAAGAAGATTATCTAAGTAATCTTTAAGGATTTAAGTAAATAAATCCTTAGCAAACATATCTATGCAACAAACTCATTTCTTTCTCCGTCTTTCCATGATCAGTAATATCCTCTGTTGGCTTTATTGGCTCTAAAATAAACTGCCCTCTCCTTTCGAAGATAGCATCAGTAATCCATTATCAAAAAGGACTCAATAATTGCATTTCTGAAAAAGCAATAGCAGAAATATACCAAAGCATTGAAGCGTTATCCTTTCATTAACACAGACTCGTTATATATCAGTCACAAGGTCATAGCATCTGTTTCACTAATGAACACATATACTCACTCTGGCTTTCATCCGCTCTCCGCATCCGGTTCCAGGTAATGTTTGTTCACAACTGACTAGAAAAACAACTGGTGATGCAAAAGCCTAAGCCTGCAGGAGATTATATCCGAGGACAGAAACTGCTACACCTACTAGCTGGACAAATGCTGGGCTCTCATGGGCTCCTTCAGTCAGGAGCAGCAGGTGTAATGCAGTAGCTAAGGCTAGTGGACATGGTCTGCTGTCCAGTCCCAGCGTACTAACCTGTCTCCAATGCACCCTGAGCCTAAAGTGCACGCCATTGGCTTAGAGCAGCTTTAGTGTTTGTTTTACAAGCCTAGCACACTCCCATAGGAGGAGCCCGGATTATGTCATCAGCTGGACTCAGTGTTGGACTGAAATTTCAGAGCGAGGAGTGAGGGAGGGAGCGGAGAGAGAGAGAGAGCGGGGTTGTCTCTCAGTTGGGTAATCTGGTCACCCGCTCCCATTAGGAAAGGGGAAAATATCCTTTTGAAGTTCTGCATCCCTCCCCTTCACCATAATGTTTGCACTGTCTGTCATATTTCCAAAAGATGACATCATTCTTATAACGGACATCAGTGTATTGGAGATTATTTTCTATTGCGGTTGCGGTAATAGGAAAGAAGAATCCGTCTGTTCTGGGAATGTGACACTGACATTTTCACAGTACGTGTTCGACATTCCACTAAGATTTCATACCTTCTGACACCTCCAACTATAAAGAGAGGAACAAAGTTTGGCAAGACAAGTTTTGAATGTTGGTTTGACACAGCCTTGCCTCGAAGATTACAGATTGTTACTTTAAAGGTTTGAAGTCGTATGAAAATAGATTGCTTAAGCAATTTGAGGAGACATTTGTAGCTTGAAGATACATAGACCTTGCTGGTTGCTAGAGTGTTCTAGGTGAAGAGACAGACAGAGGATAGATAGATAGACACATTATATAGACAAAAGTATTGGGACACACCTCTTAATTATTTAATTCAGGTGTTTTAATCAGACCCATTGCCACAGGTGTATAAAATCAAGCACCTAGCCACAGTGTCGAGGCACACTTTCAGCTGTGGCCCACCCAATGAGAAGTTGGTAATTTTCCAAAAGGATGTCATTTATTAAACAATATTAATAATAAACGTCTTATTTCACTATAACTTTATACATTTCGTTTTAAAAAACATTAAACGCAAGTTTTCATAGTCAATTACAGGCAGTTTCTTCATTTTCCCTCTTCCTATAGGTGCATGCCATACGCTTGTCAAAATGGTGATTGGTCTTTCTGTTAGTCCCACCCACAATGTTATGTTTGCGACGTAAGAACATTAATAGCAAAATACGAGCATTTGTGGAGTTGAATTTGAAAATAGCGAAAACAAATAGGCTATCAATCAGGGGTGCATTTCCCAAAAGCAACTATAGTCGCAAGTTCCGTCGTTACCAACATAGTTCAACGATTGGGTGTTTCCCGAAATTGGGTGTTTCCTATCATTCGCAAATAGCATTGCAAACTTATGTGGTAGGAACTACAGCTCTCGACCTCTGGTTAGAAGCATAGTTTCTTGTTAGACATATGGACTTAAATAAATTATGCTCTTGGGCACAATAAGCAAGCTAACAAGCAGTACAATCCATATCTTCCATTCTATTTAAATACATATACATTTTAATCGATCAATTTTAGCGCGTCCTCAATAAGCTTTCGGGAAACAGTCGGGGACTTGCTAGTTAGTTTCAACAACAAGGCATCTTACGATGGTGGTGAATCAGCGAGTTACGTCATGTCGGGAAACTCACCCGTGTCAATTCTTATAAAGTATATATGAGTCTAAGGCTAGTCTTAGCATGCTCCGAACGTGAACTTATCAAATGAAACTAGACCACCTGCGGGTGATGGATTTATTGATCGGAAACTTCTGAGCCAAGCGTTTTGAAGCATCATATTACCACAGGTAGTGTTAGATTCGCTAAATATATGTGTCCTTTGAGAGAAAGAAACATATAAATGTTATGCTTGATCCTATTCGCCACAACAAACTTTATCATTTGCAGCAGCGCACATTTCTGCGTTCCTCGATGTGTGCGAATTGACAGAGACACTTAATTATGAAATCATCTGCGAAGCCCTGTTGTCTCAAACTGAGGT
>JADLZN010001856.1:0-79088 GCA_018155175.1 Sinocyclocheilus anophthalmus | reverse complement strand
ACGCTTTCGTTGAGTTCATCTGATGGACACTTTGCTCCCAAGATACTTTGATCACAACCTCTCACTAGGGATCAGTCGGCATAAATCAGCACAAGGTTCATCAGAGTAAATTAAACCAGCTGCACCTGCAAACACACTGTAACCAAAAAGCTGTGAAAAGCCTATCATCTCTGTAGGTTTGAAAGTCTTACATTTACAAGTATTGTTATTTGCATAAAATGTTAATCCTTGGCTCTTTGTTGTTTTTGTAGGTGGTTATTGGTATAATTATACTGTGAATACTTAGTGACATACTGAATGTAACATCCAGAGAGACAACAGAAAAAAGAATGAAATGACAGAATATGTGTGTGTGTAGAGAGAGCGAGAGAGAGGAGAGGAGAGAGAGAGAGAGAGAGAAGACATAGAGAGAGAGAGAGAGAGATAGAAAGGAGGGGGATCAAGTTTTTAGTTTAGCCACAATCCATCTAATCAGGCTATTGGTATTCAGGTCTTCTTTCCAGCTGCAGGCCATCTATTACTGGAATATTGTAACATTTAATGGCTGAGTGGGTCTTGGCTATGGCTACAGGTGCATCATATCAACAGACTCCAGTTGAGCATCCGATCATTATTATTCTCAGGATCAGAGCAAACTGCTTTAGAGGTGTTGCTACTATTACAGTTTACATATTAGTGACTATTCACATCTTTCACAGAGTTCAGCTTTTATTATTGTTTTTATATTTATCATTAATAATAATAATAACTCAACACATTCGAATATGTGTATACCTGCATTTTTATTTCTTTCACTGTGAATTTTCCCCTTTGAAATTGTAACGAGTATGTGTGCATTTCAAATTACTCACAAATGCCTACAAGGAAACAAGAGACAAATTATTTTAACAAAACCAATAACACAACAAATTCACAAATTGATATTATGTGTAAATATACGGCATCATATCCATTAACACGTACAACAAACTATTGCTGCTAAATTCCATTTTGGAAAATGAAGGGTGTGAAATGGTCGTACGCCTGGGAAGGAATCTGAATGTGCATTTATTTTAGGCTGCTAAGATTAATATTAATTTCATATTTTTCTCACTCAGACCTTTTAATGACTTGCCAGGCTGTTTGATTCCTCTGTTCAGAGAACAGTCCACACCCCACCTCCACCACCAGCATAACAGCGTCTGGATGTAACTATGATAATTAGATAACTGTCAGTCATCGTAATAATTCCAGCCCTGATAGGACATCAATCTTTGTTTTCCTTCAACCTTCCCTCCAAATATGTCACACATGGTTTGTCTTATTGTGACAGTGTACGCATATTTGTTCTAAGCTGTCTAAATTGGGTCCGCTTTGTCAGGGAGTCAAAGTCAATGTCAAAGTCTGCTTTATTGTCAATTCTTTCACATGTACAGCACATACACACAGAGAATTGCAATTGCGTTACTCTCAGACCCTTGGTACATACAGATAACACTAACAGTAGAACAAAAATACAGATAAATGCATTAAATATATAAAATACAACTATACAAATAAGCTAAAATATAAAAAATATATATAAAGCAGCACAAGGCACATGGCAGATAGAGTGCAAACCAGTGAAGTAAATAACAGTGCAGATATAATGATTTGTAGTGCAAAAAGAGCTTATTCAGACTGATTAAAGTGACAGTGGTGTATGGCGGGGGGTTGAAGTGAGAGAGGGCAGTCAGAGGGTCCGAGTTCAGTGGTGCGTGGGGCAAAAGAGGGGAGTGGGGGCAAGGTCGGGAGGGAGTTCAGCTTCCTGACAGCCTGATGGATGAAGCTGTCCTTCAGTCTGCTTGTCCTGGCCTGGAGACTCCGCATTCTCCTCCCTGATGGCAGCAGACTGAAGAAGCTGTGTGTCGGGTGGGTGGGATCACCTGCAATGCAGAGGGCTTTTCGGGTGAGACGGGTGTTGTAAATGTCCTGGAGGGAGGGGAGAGAGGCACCAACGATCTTCTCAGCTGCTCTCACTATGCGTTGAAGTGTCTTGCGGCAGGACGCGTTGCAGGCGCCATACCACGTGGTGATGCAGCTCGTCAGAATGCTCTCGATGGTGCCTCTGTAGAAAGTGCACATGATGGGGGCCGGGGCTCTGGCTCTTCTCAGTTTGCGGAGGAAGTAGAGACGCTGCTGTGCTTTCTTGGCCAGTGCTGCGGTGTTGTCAGCCCATGAGAGCCCAGGACAGGACATGTCCTGACCATGATTTCTAAACTGCCTAAAATGTCTGGGTTTCGTCTTTGTTTTCCTGTTGACTTGCTCTCTACAGTCCTAATACATTATACAGTATGTATGCATATTTGCATTGCTTAGACCGCTTTCTATAGATTGGTCGTTTATGTACAATGCCTGCGTACTACTGCTCAAACTACTTTTCAATCATTACCTTCAGCAAAAGCTTAACAGCACTAGGAGAACAAAGCCAAAACCCATACATTTTAGGCCATTTAGAAATCCCGGTCAGGATGTGTCCGGGAAAAAAGATAATTTATGGTCACCCTAATGAAAAATACAGTGCGCACTAAAAGTAGAGTGTCCATTTCCATCATATATTAGCTGTAAATAGATGATGAATATAGGTAATCATGTTATCAAGTCTGTTGAAAAAATTATTTGTTTACCACAAACTCAATTCCAATGCTCGTTTATTGTGGCAGAGGTAAACTAAAAAATAGCAGGCGTCTCACGATGACCGTGGGATGCTGATATTACAGTCGTCTCTAAATGGAGACTCGATCGGGTTACAAAAACTGACGTCAGGAAACGACACCTCTGGCCATTCCATTGGGTCGATTGTAAAGTCACAGATACTGTACGGAAAATATGGCTCAATTTTTCTATGTATCTTGCTCTGTTGAACGGAAAAAGTGACTTTACGTAGGCTATACTGGGAAAGCCGCGCTCCCGGCTATCACATGACCCGAGCAAGTCCATAATTAACACCCTCTCATTAGCGTGCTGTGCAGAGGAAAAAAAATGGGGAACTATATCAAATAAATTAGTGATCAAGGAAAATAACACATTTAAAAACTTAACATTTTCCATTTGCCCACTAATTTATTTTATTTATTTGACTACTTTAATCACATGTTTCATTATTTCTATATGTATTTAAACAAGAACTTGTGTATTTATACACACATCTATTTATTTATTTGCATATTTATTAGTTTATGTATTGTTTTGCAGGTTTGGTCCTTCCACAATACAAGGCACTGAAGAGATATTTTTTTAGTTTTATTTCTTTTTTTTTTTATTTTGGTTTACGTACTTTTTCTATTTGTATTAGTTTTTTCGTGGTTTTTGTTTTGTATTTATTTTTCATGATTGTGTTCGTTTTATTTTTCATCTTTATTATTTTTTATTGTATTTATATTTATCTATTTTTTTTTTATTATTTATTATATTGCATTTTATTTATAATTACTTTTTTTTCATTGTATTGTTTGTTTTCATTCATTTATTATATTTGATTTATTATGTTTTTACTATATACATTCAGAATAGGTTTATATTTTCTAGTATAGTATCTATTTAGTAAGTTTAATATATAGAGTTTTAGTTTTATTATTCTATTTTGGCATTTTTATTTATAATTATTTTCATTTATTGTATTATAATAGATTTTTTTTACGTTGTTATCTTGTATATCCTTAAAGATATTGTTCTAACAAGGCGAGGTGGGACAAAAGAAATAAAGGTGTATCTGTATATAACAAAAACAAGTGGGTTTAGGTAGGAATATAAATAAATGAGGACTTGCCAGAAATAGAGCATGTAACTAATCCTCAATTGTGTGGCATATGAAAGGGAAAGAATTACATTTAAAGGACGATTTAATTTCTGTTGGCATAAATTCTTTAACTTTGCAGAATATACTTAACAGTTCTTACAAAGGATATGAAGCTCTCGTTTGTTTTTTGTTTTTAAAGCAAGTTATATAAGAAACAGAAAAGTAGAGTAGTTCAAAACACGAGCTGCAGTTCCACTTCCGGCCGGCAGGAGGCCCCGCCCCTCTTACAGGCACGTGTCAGAGTCAGCGTGACGCAGTAAATCTGGGGTGTTTTGCACAGTAAAAACAGCTCTTTTCCTGATTAAACGCGACAGCATGGCGCAGAGCATGCTGCTGTACTGGGGCTCCGGCTCTCCGCCGTGCTGGAGAATCATGCTCGCGCTGGAGGAGAAGCAGCTGCAGGGATACAAACACAAACACCTGTCGTTTGACAAGAACGAACACAAGTGTGAAGAAGTGCAAGCTCTCAATCCCAGAGCTCAGGTGCGTTCACATGCATGACGGACTCGTGTCGTGTATGATTTCTTAAGATTGCATTGGGCTTTTACTTTCTGTGCAGCTGTAATTCAGCGACGGAGCAGTTCCCAGACTCTTGTTTTAATATTGCACTTTTTTCTTTTTCGTTTTATTTGCAGCTTCCGACTTTCAAGCACGGAGACATCGTCGTGAACGAGTCGTTTGCAGCGTGTCTGTATCTGGAGGTAAAACACACGAGGGGCGTGGCATGCGACAGAGGGGCGTGGCGTGTGACAGAGGGGCGTGGCGTGCGACAGATGGGCGTGGCGTGTGACAGAGGGGCGTGGCGTGTGACAGAGGGGCGTGGCGTGCGACAGATGGGCGTGGCGTGTGACAGAGGGGCGTGGTATGCGACAGAGGGGCGTGGCGTGTGACAGAGGGGCGTGGCGTGCGACAGATGGGCGTGGCGTGTGACAGAGGGGCGTGGCGTGCGACAGATGGGCGTGGCGTGTGACAGAGGGGCGTGGCGTGCGACAGATGGGCGTGGCGTGTGACAGAGGGGCGTGGCGTGCGACAGATGGGCGTGGCGTGTGACAGAGGGGCGTGGCGTGTGACAGAGGGGCGTGGCGTGTGACAGAGGGGCGTGGTATGCGACAGAGGGGCGTGGCGTGTGACAGAGGGGCGTGGTATGCGACAGAGGGGCGTGGCGTGTGACAGAGGGGCGTGGTATGCGACAGAGGGGCGTGTCGTTACGGGATTCAAATATTTATAAACCTTTATTCAGTGTCCAGTTGATCGCACACAATTCAAACTTGTTATAATTCTTATAAATCAGAAAATACGATCAGTACAGCTGTAATCGCCTGCCAGAGAGGGTGAAATTACTCGTTAGTCTAGTTATGATGGACGTTCTGTTACATCTGAATATTATGGAAGCCCGTTTCGGACACGGAATAAAATAAAATTAAAAAGTTAATTGCGACTTTTATCTCACAATTCAGACTTTTTTCTCGCAATTCAGAGTTTATGTCTCACGATTCTGAGTTGCGAGAAAAAAGTCAGAATTGTGAGCGAAAGTGTCGCAGTTTACTTTTTAACGTTTTTTTTATTCTGTGGTGGAAACAAAAAAAAACAGTAATCCAGATTTTTTTTTCGTCATAATGTATCACAGAAATTCTAAACGGACATCGTAATGGAAATATATGAGATGAGAGTTAAAATTATATTTAAGTGCTTTGTTCTTTCGCAAAACTGGTTCCCCAAGAAACATTTGATTTTTTTCTTTATTAAATTATAAAAATTTGACTTTATCCTCTAGATAAAGAGTCGCGAGATATAAACTCAAATTACGAGAAGAAAAGTCATAATCGTGAGATAAGAAGTCACAAGTACCCTTTTTATTTTTAATTCCATGGCGGAACAAAAAGGTCAGAATTACGAGGCGTAAACTCAGAATTGCGAGAAACAAAGTCCGAATTGAATTAAAAGTCGCAGTTAACTTTTTAAATGTTTTATATTCCACGGCGGAAATAAGCTCTGTTAACATACCGACACATTACTATTGTAACGCGTAAAGAACGTTCTGGGAAAGTTTGTTGGGGAATAAGGTTTGCGGAGCAGATTCAAAAGCCTTGCGTAACTATGCAGGTCACCTTTATTTGTATAGCGCTTTATACAATTTTGGTTGTGTCAAAGCAGCTTTACAGAGTAAAACAGGAAAATAGTTCATCAATAATTGCACAGGAAGAGATCCGAAGGAGTCGTTTCTCCAGCTAAAGTCAGTCATGATCTGCTTTACAGAAACGCTGAGCATCAACGGGAACGCAAACGAGTCAGCGTCATTCGAGAAGACATTAGATCGCGTACCAATAAATGTTGTGTTGTGACATGTTTAATAAATGTGCAATTATGTCCTTATTGCTGACAAAATGAAAAAAAGATACTTTTTGCATGTTTGAAAAAAAAAAAACAAAGACAAAAGGTTTACGACTGAATTCAAAATCTCTCGTGAAACCGGTTTTGCGAAAGAACGTAAAAACATTGAAATGTAATTTTAACTGTCTAATTTTTTCATTACTATGTCTATTATAGGGTCTCGTTATACATAACGATGATGAAAAAAATATATTGTTTTTCCCCCACCATATATTTTATTTTAAAAATATACGAAAAAACTAAATTTAGTAATTGCCCACTTATCTCACAATTCTGACTTTTTCACACAATTCAGAATCATGAAATAAAAACTCAGAATTGCGAGATAAAAACCTTTAGACATTTTCTTTTAATTCTATGTCAGAAACGAGCTTCCATAATTAACAGCCCAATGGATTACAGTGGAAATAATAAAGTATCGTCTATCAAACTTGGATTGAGTTACAAATAATCACTTTGTACTAGCAAAGGTAAGAGCGTCTAATTAAATATTTTATCCCAGATAAAAGTAGATATTAATTTTAATCTGTTCCCGTCTTAATTTATTATCAATTCTGATGTTATGTATTTAGAATTTATATTGCTTGATGTGGAAAGATTTAGTTCAGTCACACATGGAAATTGTTTACTTTAAGCGTCAATAAAAATATCAAAGTAACTTTGAAAACATGTTTATCATGAAAGAGTAGTAATAACTAGACATGTACATTTTCTGAAGAAAATGAGAATTTTTTTTGTATTTTTAGCATGCTAGCTAACTCCTAGCTTATCACTATTAGCATGTAGCTATTCAGTGCTAGCATGTGGGAAATCCTGTTTGCTAGCTTTTATTCAAGAAGAGCCAACCCCCCGGCCCACCATGTCTATACGATGTTCTGATGCAAAGATATAGGTCTTGTTATATGGTTGCTAGGGTACTCTGTTTGGTTGCTAGGGAGTGGCTTGGCAGCTGCCAATGATGATACTCCATATCATCCTATAATATACTACTACTAATAATAAATAATAGACAAGTGGATAGTAATAGTGATGCTTTGCTTCGTAGCACCACTAATAATAGATTTTTTGTAATAAAGTACTAGATCCAGACTCTTAAGTGGAGCCTCACGTCCCAGACTGATGAATAACGAGTGTGTTTTTGGTTTTTTAGAGCGCGTTTAAGTCTCAAGGCACCCGTCTGATCCCAGATGACCCGGTTGAACAAGCGCTCGTCTACCAGCGAGTGTTTGAGACCAACAACCTGCAGCAGAAAATGTGTAAGTGCCCTCAACAGTCAGCACACTTCAACCCTACAAACGTACAAGCGTCTAGCTTCAGCTGGAGCTTCTCGTGTCAAATCATGACTGGTTTTGATCAAGAAAGTTCAGAATAACGTCAGTAATATCTCCAGATGAACACTTACTGCTCTGAAGCAGCTCAGCTTTACTTGATTCTCTATCAATCATGTTTTAGAGTCTCAAATATGATCCTCAGGATCTTTTGAGGAGCGTTTGCTTTCCAGAAGCTTTACTTTCACTGTTCCTCAGCGGCGGAATGATCTTCACAAGCCTCCAGACCATCCACCCATCTTTGAGGAGCCTTATTTCCAGCTCTCAATCACTGCATGAATGTTTGGAGATTTACTCTCATATCAGATACTGGAGATTATGAGAGGCCCGACTGAGATTTCTAGCAGTTTATGTTCTGAAGATCTCACGGAGTTACATAAAAGCAGCGGAATTTCATCATATAATATCGGCAGCTGATTGCAAATTATAGTTTTTGGATGTCTCTGAATAAAACCTGAGCTGTTTTACACATATTCTCGCTCTATCAGACTAATGAGCCATAAAAGCCTGATGGATCCAGATATTAAAACAACAAATGCACTTTTTATTTATTATTTTTGCAGATGACGTGGCTTTCTAGGGTGGTACGTTCCTGAAGGGAGAGGCAGAATCGGATATGAAGCGGAATAAAGGAGGTTTAATCGCCCGAGCTCAAAATGTGGGGAAGGAGACTTGGAGAAGGTTGGGTTTATGATATTTATGAGAATATTGTGACCTGAGCACAAAAAAACAGTCATAAGTTGGCAATTTTGTGAAATTTAGAGTGATGCATCATCTGAAAGCTGAAATAAATAATCTTTCCATGGATGTTGGTTTGTTAGGATAGGACAATATTTTTTGAAAATCTGGAATCTGAGGGTCCAAAAAATTTTAAATATTGAGAAAATTGCCTTTAAAGCTGTCCAAATGTTGTTCTTAGCAATGCATATTACTATTCAAACATTAAGTTTTGATATATTTAGTAGGAGATTTACTTAATATCTTCATGGAACATGATCTTTACTTAATATCCTAATGATTTTTGGAATATAAAAGAGAAATGTATAATAGTGACCCATACAATGTATTGTTGGCTAATGCTACAAATACACCCCAGCGACTTCTTAACACTGCTTTTGTGCTGCAGGGTCATGTATAAATAAGACGGCAGATAATCATTGTTTTAGGCGGCTGTTAAAAGTAATTGCAGCCTGAAATCTTATTAGAGTTATGGAGGGTGAACTTGACCTTTGTTTAGGTCTCCTCATAACTGATAAAGTCCAGTTTCTTTCTGAATTGAATCGCATTACAAAAGCGGAGTGGATTATGAATGCACATGTTGATTGTAGTGATTGATTCTTGTCTTTATTGTAGAGGAGATGCTGTAACTGTATTTGTGGGGATTAAAGTGAACCTTCATTGTTGCAACTTCTACTAAACGATGAGGATTTGTATAGAGGGTAACGGCTGTACTCGCTGGAAGGAACTTCACCATGGGATGTGGTTTGGTTCCCCGTCAATCGCGTATTTACCACGCGTCAGGTGAGGTGAACGACTCTGGATATAAAGCCTTTTTTTTTTTTCATACGGCAGTTTAACCTCATAAATGCATTTGGGTCGGCTTGGACGAAAGAGAGACATTTTTTTTTTTTTTTATTAAAAAAATGCATAGTTTGTATTAAGGGAACAGAACTTTGCAAATGCTTAAGAAACATGTTATTTATTTAATTCAAACAAACATGTAACAATGTGTAAAAAAAAAAATTACAAGTATATATATCTATATAGATATATATCACAAAAGACCGAACATGAAACGCGTTTATATCTCTGAAAAAAAAATATATAATAATATTAAAAATGTTTCATGTTGGGTCATTTTTGACCGGGTTTGTAGGAACACCAAAAAATAGATGTCAAAAATACCTTCTGTAATATCTATGAAGTAAATTAGGGTCCTGTAAAATATACTTAGCCTTTCCCAATCGCACAATTTGGACTAAATGGTATATATGTGGTTCTCTGCAGCACAAAAGCCGTGTTAAGTCGCTGGGGGATATTTGTAGCAATAGCCAACAAAACACTGTATGGGTAAATATTATCGATTTTTCTTTTATGCCAAAAAAAAACCTAGGATATTACGTAAAGATCATGTTCCACGAAGATATTTAGTAAATTTCCTACCGTCAATATATCAAAACTTAATGTTTGAGTAGTAATATGCGCTTAAGGTAAGAACTTCATTTGGACAACTTTAAAGATTGATTTTCTCAATATTTAGATTTTTTTTGCACACTCAGATTCCAGATATTCAATATTGTGTGATCCTAACAACCATAAATCAAGGGAACGATTATGATCAGCTTTCAGATGATGAAATGAAATCTCAATTTCCCAAAATTGACAATTATACTGCCTTGTGTCCAGGGTCACACACACACACATATATATAATATATATACACACAACACACTCAAAAACTGTTATATTTTCACATTCACTCATTCATAAGTTGCTAATATGTTATGGGTTTAGTTGAAAAATATTATGTTTATTTTGTAAGTTAGGAATCTTTGAATGTGAAAACCGTCTCGGATGTTGAATGCACGGCGAGGGTTAATGATTGATGCTGTCAGGTGACGGTTCAGATGAGGCTGGTTTAATGTTTGATCTGGTTTCAGCTGTCCTCCGGAGCGTTGTCCCAGACTGATGGAGTACTACAAGATGCTAAAGGACCGTCCCAGTGTTAAAGCCAGCTGGCCTCTTGAGTGGCTGGAGAAACCCGAGGGTCAAGACACGCTCAAGAACCTGTGAGGAACGTCTGAACACACCAGCGGCATAAACCCATCACTGTATTCAGTTTCATCTTCAAGTTCAGCTTACTGTATTAAATCACAACCCTTGACTCTGTTCAGTCTGGTTTCGATTTGCCTGACGTTTAATCTCGATCATTTATCTTTAACCCAGCGGGCCGCTTTATTGGTGAACTCGCTTTTGAAAATAAAGCTCATTGTGTCTGTAATGATTAACATTCACAGCTTTTGTTGTTGTTCGGCACTAATAAAGTTTTATCCTGTTCAGTCCAAATAAAGAAAATATTCACTATTATTACAACAACTGTGGTTCAGTTTTAAATTATGTATTATATATATATATACAGTGGGTACAGAAAATATTCAGACCCCCTTAAATTTTTCACTATTTGTTATAGTGCCAGCAATTTGCTAAATCATGTGAAGTTCATTTCGTTTCCTCCACCTTAATTGTACACCCACCAAGCACCCAACTACGTACGACAGACAAACACAGAATTGTTGACATTTTTGCAGATTTATTAAAAAGAATGCGTGAAATATCACTGAAGAAAAAAAACAAAAAAAAAAAAACTGGATGAGGGGGCAGGGGCGCATGACGTGTCATGTGCCTGTCTGTCAATGAGAGGAAGCCACGCCCCCATCTGGAGCTCTCCAGGCTGCAGTTATACTCTTCTCTCTTTGGTCCCCATTGAAGTCCATTATAAAGAGAAGTTTCCTGGTATGTGTTTCTCAAAAACCCTACTTTCTGTTGGACTGCTACCCCATCTAATTAACCACATTCAGTCAATCACTATGTATGCAAGTGTTATCTTTCTTTCAAATGAAGCGCGGGAACGATCTGAGCTTTATTAAAAACACAACAAACTTTCGCGCCTCACGCATTATAAGTGCAGATCCACGCGCACTCGAACGCCTAACATAGTCCACAACCCACTGAAACTTCGACTAGAACTACAAACACCAATCAAGTGTTTAAAAAACTACAAACATGGCGGATCAGCGAGACCGACGGCTCAGTAGAGACTAGAGAGGCGTGATTATTAATCAATCTAACGTGCTGGAAACGATATTTATTTAATGTTATCCACGTTATGTTTCACGTGTAAACTGAAAAATGTTATCGCAGCTTCGTGTCGCTCTCAGGAAGCCCGTGACACTGAAGTATGAAGACGCGCCGCTGACGTCACGCGTGACGTGTTTCCGTTTGCGTGAGGCGCGACGGTTCTTTGTGTTTTTAATAAAGCTCAGATCGTTCCCGCGCTTCATGTGGCTCACGCTCGCGTTTAAAGGCAAGTCGTTGTGAGCTGAGCGTGTTATTCGTGAGAAGCGCGTCGCTGTGTGTTGGTCACCGTCGCTGTGAGTGGTGTGCAGCGGAGTGAGTCTCTGATCGGAGCCGTGTTCAGGCATACTTACCTGGCAGGGGTGACTCCATGATCAAGCAGGTGGATCGCCTAGAGTGAGGAGCAGCCATTGCACTGCGGCGCTCTGACCTCTATGAATTCTCCACATGCGAGAATCTCAACTGCACAATTTCTGCTGCTGGGGACTGCGTTCGCGCTCTCCCCGAATACTCTGGTGACAGACAGAAGGATATTTTAAAGAAGTCACCATGATGCGATGGAGTGTTACAAGCTGATTGTGCAAGATAAGATCCCTGAAGTTGCAAAGAACTCAAAAACTCAAAACTAAAGAGATATTCGTCATCAAAGTTAAGACTCTGCCACGCCTACCTAAAACGGCTTGTTCTAACACGCCCCCCACATATCTATGTTACTATGTGGAAATATTAGCATAATGCAACCAAATGTGCACACAAAGAAAGAAGGAGTGGTTTCAGTAACAGCAGTTAGTGTTAAAGCTGCATGTCAGGGAGACGCTGTGTGTTTATAGGAGAAAGCAAAAGCACTTTATTTGGCCCTACGAAAGTAGATGCATTTGGAATTTAAGATGACTTACAAACAGAAACAGCAACGCATTTTATGGAGGACCGTTTTGTGAACCTAGGAGAGTAGTTCATCTGACTTGGCTTGACAATCTGGCGCTTCGAATCAGATATTTTGTTATTCGTTTAAGTATTTGCCTATTGATGTTCAAATGCGCGAGTTTGTGCACGTGTGTTGTGTGTGTGTGTGTGTGTGCGAGAGAGAGCTGTGTGTGTGTGTGTGTGTGTGTGGTGTGTGAGAGAGAGCTGTGTGTGTGTGTGTGTGTGTGTGGTGGAGACGAGAGGAGAGCTGTGTGTTGTGTGTGTGTGTGTTGCGTTGTGAGAGAGAGAGAGCTTGTGTGTGGGTGTGTGTGTGTGTGGGAGAGAGAGAGCGATGTGTGTGTGTGTGTGTGTGGTGTGTGTGTGTGTGAGAGAGTGTGTTTGTGTGTGTGTGAGTGTGTGTGTGTGGTGTGAGAGAGAGCTGTGTGTGTGTGTGTGTAGTGTGTGGGTGTGTGTGTGTGTGTAAGAGAGAGAGGAGAGCTGTGTGTGTGTTTTGTGTGTGGTGTGTGTGTGTGTGTGAGAGAGAGAGAGATGTGTGTGTGTGTGTGTGTGTGTGTGGAAGAGAGAGAGGCTGTGTGTGTGTTGTGTGTGGTGTGTGGTGTGTGTGAGTGAGCAAGAGAGAGAGCTGTGTGTGTGTGTGTGTGTGTGTGTGTGTGTGTGTGGTTTGTGTGTGTGTGTGTGAGAGAGAGGGGGTCACATCACAGTGGAGTTAGCTGTCTTAACTGTGGCTTGTGTACTGAAAACACATACCAGCTTCATCACTGTGTTTGTCACGTGACTCTGTTCCCCTTTCGGCTTGAACTGATAGTAAAACTAATGACATTATTAATTTACTGTCTTTACAAGTTCTTTGAAAGATACAGCTGGTGATATGGTACGGGGCCATGGACTTTACGACGAAGTGATTGCGGAATGTTCGGCCAATCACAAATGCACTGGGTAAGCTCGACAATCAGAGCGACTGCGCTTCCCTTTTCGAAGGCGGGGCTTGTAGAAACCGAGCGTGTGGAGAGGCGGGGCACAGAGGAAAAATATATATTATTTGAAAAATAATGTGTTTTTTTTTTTCATTAAAGCATGTCAACATATTCTGTACACCAAATACACAAATAATGATCTTTAAAAAAGCATCAAATGACCCCTTTAAGATTAACAGAGACTATTAAGTGGGTTTATGGGACCGAACTCGGTGCGTTAATCGGTCCCGGGGCTAAATTATGAAAGACCGGAGTATCGATAAGCTCGGGACGTTAACGTTCTGACTTCGTACTGGAAAATTACTACAACACACATCATTTAGTATGCTATATACACATCTTGCAAAAGTTCTATCTAACCAGAGTCGCCAGCGGTTTTTTTCAAAACCAGTTTTTTTTTGTCTATGACTGCATTTTTGCTATTCGCAATCAGAAGGCGATCGCGCTCAGCGGAGGAGCTTCAGCACGCGCAACATGAAAGCCCTGTTTAATTATGATAGAAGAGAGAACTAAACATTCAAACTTCTGCTTACACTTTAGGCCTGTGGCTGTTTTATTAAGATAATTTAAAAAAATTTATTTCGATTTTGGCTTCTAAGGATTATACAAAAGAAGACATGAGGTAAAGCTATTAAAAACTAGCTGCGTTTCATATCGCAACTTCTTTCCCTTCACAGCGGTGCACATTTGTTCCTCCCTAAAACACAAACTTAACGTCAGAATCAGCTCAGTTGTGATTGTTGTAAGATGCCGTCTTTACTGTTGCTAAATTGTGGGACATGTTTGATAGTAAAACGTTGAAAGCACAATCTGCACAGAGGGCGCTGTTCCCCATGCTGAAATGTGTGCACGCGACGTGCTCCAAAACCGACAAGCTAATTACACTTTGAGCTTCGGGCGCATGTCCAATCGATCAAATACACACAAAAATATGTCAAAATGACCGGCTTAGAGTATTTACTTAAACACAGTTTATGTCTTAAGTGGAGGAGAACAGTTGAGAGAAAATCCGATGTGTGTCAATATATTGCCTTAAAGTGACAGACTGGCGCTTGGGCCATCAAAATGCAAATCTGCTCGTAATCTGAATAACGTTATAGCTTTAACAAGCATTAATCTATCAATACATACACAGAAAACTATGCAGTGTTCATTTACATATGATTACTTTTAGATTTCTTTTGTAGACTACTACTTACCTGAACAGTAATGTTAGTAGAAATTCATGGAAAAATGATAGCACTGTTTATTTCAATTCATTTGTATATTTGTTTTATTGTATCTGTCAGTTTGTTTTACTTTGTTCATGTATTACTGTATCTTCCGTATAAAAACACTAAAAAGCATGCACCTGTGGCATTTACAAATTTGTTTTTATATTAATTTCGTTAAAGTTTATTTTACATTTCAGAATTATAAAGCAATGGTAATTCAGCTATTATTTGGTCAGATGTATATATAAACAAAAAGTACAGATAAGAATACCATTAAAGTACCGAATCGATAAGCAGTATCGGTAAGAGTAGTAATACCGTTAAAACCTTAACGATACCCATCCCTACTATTAATGCCGAGTTCACACTGCATGATTTTAGCCCGATTTTTCACTCGCCGACAGGTTTTGTGAAATCGCAGACAAATTACCCAAAATCGGAGGCAAATCGGTGCTCATTCAAGCGAGTGACAATCACACAGTGTGAATGATCAAAGACGCGATCTGAGAGAATCGCCGGCGCCCGAGAAATATTAGGCATGCTAAATATCTGGAGCTGTCTGCAATTCACAATCCCGCTGTGTGAAATGAGTTCTTACTGAAAAACACACTGGCGATGACCTACAGCCAATGAGGGACCAAGATACAGGGCAGAGGGAGGTTCGGGGAGGAGTTATAGACCAGAATATCAGTATTTTAATAGATATATGAACAATTATTTCATACAGAAACAAGCACAAACATTTGCTTGACAAGCCACAACATCAGCATAACAGTTACATCAGCAAAATTATTTACCTCCAACTCTCTCTGCAGAACACACAATCCCTGTTCCCTGCATCTCCCACCTGCATAATCTGTTTTTTTTCTCCTTGTAGCTGGAAATCAGCTCACAGACAATTTGCGGGCTATACATATATATTTTTTTAATAATTACATTCTGGCTCGAGAACTCCGGTCTGACGCACGCGGTTTCTCGCGTTATTTCCTTATCACTTCTCGCTGTGTTTTGTTGTGAAACGTAGTTTGAGGACAAGATAGAGCTGTCGGCGATTCTTCCTATTGTGAAGTCAATGCAGTGTGAAACCCCCTGTCGCCGATCCGTCGTGCAGTGTGAACACAGCAGCAACTGAATGCTACACCAGATAGTCACGCAGTGTGAAAACAAGGCGATACGACGATTTGAAAATCGGTGCCCCCCCCCCCCCCCCCCCCAGTGTGAACTCGGCATAAGAGAGTTAACCCTGTTTTATTGTCCGCTAACTCCGTCCTCGTGTTTGATTGGACGATGCGAACGCAGCGTACCGGAAGTAGAAGAATCCACGTGTTTTGCAGAGGTTTTCAGCTCCTCGTGAGTGTTTTGTGAGTGTGTGTGTGTTTGTGAGTGTGTGAGTGTTTCTGTGAGTGTGTGTGAGTGTTTCTGTGTGTGTGTGAGGATGTTTCTGTGTGTGTGTGTTGTGTTTCTGTGTTTATGTGTGAGTGTTTCTGTGTGAGAGGTTTGTGTGTGGGTGGTGTTCTGTGTGTGTGTGAGGGTTTATGTGGTGTAGTGAGAGTGTTCTGTGTGTGTGTGTGTGTGTGTTTTGTGTGTGTGTGTGTTTTTTTTTGTGTGTGTGTTTGTGTGTGTGTTTCTGTGTGTGTGTGAGTGTTATGTGTGTGGGTGAGGGGTTTCTGGTGTGTGTGTGTGTGTGTGTGTGTGTTTTCATGTGAGTGAGTGTGTGTGGTCTCTGTGTGTGTGTGTGAGAGAGAGGCTGTGGTGTGTGTGTGTGTTGTGTGTGTGTGTGTGAGAGAGAGAGGAGAGAGAGAGAGAGAAAGAGAGAGACACACATCACAGTGGAGACAGCTGTCTTAAACGTGGCTTGTGTACTGCAAACACATACCAGCTTCATCCACTGTGTCTGTCACGCGACTCTGTTACCCTTTCAGGCTTGAACTGATGGTAAAAATAATGACATTATTAACTGTCTTGATATCTACTTTGAAAGATGAAGCTGGCGATTATGGAAAGGGGCATTACATTTCCGACGAGTGCTTGCGGTGTTCGGCCAATCACAATTCACTGGGTCAGCTGGCCAATCAGAGCGGACTGCGCTTGTCGGAAGGAGGGACTTTGTAGAAAAGAAGCGTTTGAGAGAGGCGGGGGCATAGAGGACCTACAATAATGCAATAATGTAAAAATATTTTTTAACATTAATGCATGTCAACATATTCTGTTACACCAAATACACAAAATAATGATCTTTAAAAAAGCATCATATGACCCCTTTAAGATTAACAGAGGCCTATAAGTAGGGATGGGTCCGAACTCGGTATTTAATCGTTCCCGGGGCTAAATTATGAAAGACCGGAGTATCGATAAGCTCTGAAGTTAACAGTTCTGCTATCGGTACTGGAGAAATTAATAAAACACACATACATTTATTATTGCTATATAAACATTATCTTGCAAATTCTATCTCACCAGAGTCGCCAGCTGTTTTTCAAACATTTGTCTATGATGCATTTTTGCTATTCGCAATTCAGAAGCGAGATCGCGCTCACGCGGAGGAGCTTCAGCACGCGCAACATGAAAGCCCTGTTTAATTGAGGTAAAGCTATTAAAAACTAGCTGCGTTTCGTCTTGTGCAACTTCTTTCTTCTTCACAGCGGTGCGCATTCGTTCCTCCATAAAACCCAAACTTAACTTCAGAATCAGCACAATCGGTGATTGTTGAAAAAATGCCGTCTTACACTGTTGCTAAATTGCAGGACATGTTTATTAATAAAAATGTTGAAAGCACAATCCGCACAACACTGCCTGTTCCTCAGGCTGAAATGTGCGCGCGCAACGCGCTCCAAAACCGACAAGCTAATTACACTTTGAGCTTCTGGCGCATGTCCAAACGATCAAATACACACACAAATATGTCCAAATGGCCGGCTTGGAGAGTATTTACTTAAACACAGTTTATGTCTTAAGTGAAGGAGAACAGTTGGGAGAAAATCCGACATGTGTCAATATATTGTCTTAAAGTGACAGACTGGCGCTTGGGCCATCAAAATGCAAATCTGCTCTTAATCTGAATAACGTTATAGCTTTAATAAGCATTAATCTGTCAATACATACACTGAAAACTATGCATTGTTCATTTACATTTGATTACTGTTAGATTTACTTTGTAGGCTATTACTTACCTGAACAATAATGTTAGAAAATGTCATGGAAAAAAATGACAGCATTGTGTATTTCATTCAATTGTATATTGTGTTAGTGATTGCAAGTTTGTTTTACTTGGTTTTCTGTGTTCATGTTCTTACTGATCTTTACGTATAAAACCACTAATGCCTGCACACTGGTGCATTACAAATTATTTTATATCATTTCATTAAATGGGTATTTACATTCAGGAAATATAAAGCAAATGTTAATTCAGACTCTTAATTGTATATGTATATATATATATATAAACAAAAAGTACAGATAAGAATACTGTTAAAGTACTGGATCGATAAGCAGTATCGGTAAGAGTATTAATACCGTTTAAAACCTTAACGATACCCATCCCTACTATTAAGAGAGTTAACCCCGTTTTATTGTCCGCTAACTCCGTCCTCGTGTTTGATTGGACGATGCGAACGCAGCGTACCGGAAGTAGAAGAATCCACGTGTTTTGCAGAGGTTTTCAGCTCCTCGTGAGTGTTTTGTGAGTGTGTTTCTGTGAGTGCGGGGTTTCTGGTGAGTGTGTGAGGTTCTGTGAAGTGTCGTGAGTGTGTGGTGTGTTTCTTTGAGTGTTTCTGTGTTGTGGGTGTTTATGTGAGTGTTTCTGTGGGGGTTGCTGCTAGTTTCGTGAGTGTTTTGTGAGGGTTTTGTGAGTGGATGGGAGTGTGGTTTCTTGAGTGTTTCTGTGTGTGTGTGTGCTGTTTCTGTGAGTGGTTCTGGGTGTGTTTGTGTGCTTTAGGTGGGTGTCGTGAGTGGTTATGTGAGTGTTTCTGTGAGTGTTTTGTGGGTGCTGGGTTGTTATGTGAGTACTGTGTAGTGAGTGTTTCTGTGAGTGGGGTGCGCTTCTGTGAGTGTTTCGGTGAGTGTGTGGGTTGTTTCTATGAGTTGGGTGTGAGAGTTTGTGGGAGTTTGGGGGTTCTGTGTGTGTGTGTTTCTGTGAGTTTCTGTCTGTGTGTGTGTTTCTGTGTGTGTGTTGTGAGTGTTTCTGTGAGTTTCTGTCTGTGTGTGTGTTTCTGTGTGTGTCTGTGTGTGTGTGTTTGAGTGTGTGTGTTTGTGTGTGTGTGTTTGAGAGTGTGAGTGTGTGTGTGTGAGTTTCTGAGAGTGTGAGTGTGTGTTTGAGAGTGTGAGTTTCTGAGAGTGTGAGTGTGTGTTTGAGAGTGTGAGTTTCTGAGAGTGTGAGTGTGTGTTTGAGAGTGTGAGTTTCTGAGAGTGTGTGTGTGTGTGTGTGTGATTGGGTGTGGGAGAGTGTGAGTTTCGAGAGTGGGGTGGTGTGTGGGGTGTGGTTGAGAGGAGTTTCTGAGAGTGGGTGTGTGTGTGTGTTTGAGAGTGTGAGTTTATGAGAGTGTGGGTGTGTGTGTGAGTGTGTGTTTGAGAGTGTGAGTTTATGAGAGTGTGAGTGGGTTGTGTGAGTGTGTGTTTCTGAGAGTGTGAGTGTGTGTGTGTGAGTGTGTGTTTCTGAGAGTGAGAGTGTGTGTGTGTGTGTAGTCTGAGGTGTTTCTCAGGAGCTCGTGTCTCACCGTCACTCAGATGTGTAGCGCGCTGAATCACTGCATCAGCGCTGAGAGTCTGCAGTTATCACTTCTCGGTCTGTTGGCTAAGATCAAGTGTAGTGCTTGTTCTTATCAGTATGTCTGGTGGGGTAGATTTGCACTGTTTGAAGCCAGCCTGTTAGATGAAGATGGCATTTGGACATGCTCCTGGCCAAATTCCCAGTAAACAAGGCTACCAGCGCATGAGACATCTACCTTCTATGATTGTGCTGGGAGAGAACAGAGGCTACATACATTATCAAGGAATACTTAAACTATGCAGGAAGTGTGGAAGGGTTGGGCATCTCGCTGAAGAATGCCAAGAGTTAGTTTGTGGGAAGTGCAGAGAAATTGGTCACAGTTTTGATGATTGTACTAATGGCAGACGGTGCAACCTTTGAGAAGAAACAAACCATCTCTACAGAGACTGCCCTAAAAGTTTTGCCAATAAATTGAAAGGAAACAAGATGGCCGCCCCACAAAATGAGAAAATGGAGGAACAAAAAGACAAGGAGGCCGGGCCTGAGGTTTTGGCGGGAAATTTGAATTTCCAGCCAACCTCAGGGACTGGACAGGAAGGAGGAAGTGGGGCGGCCAATGGGGCGGAGTCAGAAATGGAGGGAGAGGAAGTCCCCTCCTCCCCAGACAGGAAAAATCAAGAAATAGAGGGTGAGGAGGAGACAGATTCCTCCCTCCAAACAGTTTCAAGTGGGAGTGAAGCTGAGTGTTCACTCCCAAATGCTCAGGTGCAGAAAAGACCTGCGGGATCTCCATTGTTTGAAATGGAGAAAAAGCTGAGGGTAATGCATCATCCAGATAGTTCCTTCTCAGAAGATCTGGAGCATATGTGGCCCTCAGAATCCCCCAATGAAGTGTCCTTTTTGCACATAAAGCTTAGAACATCGACACCGAAAGAGCCACAAGAGTCTCCCTCTGTGGCTCTTGAGGAATCGAGCACTTGCCCTCTTGATCCAAGGCCTCCTAGGGTAAGAGCGGAGCAAGTGACACAATTCAACATATGATTTTAAACAGTTTTTAATGTTTGTCTCTGTAATTCTGCTTCGCTTTTAATCTCCAGACAAAAGATAAGTTCATACCTTTTAATTCTGCTCATGGCACTCACTTTCTCCACCATCAATGTGAGAAGTGTGAACTCCACCCTACGAGCGCAGAGCATTCTATCTTTTTTAAAGTATTTTAAATCAGATGTTGTTTTATTACAAGAATGTGCTTTACCTTTTTTAACAAATTACAGGAGGTGGGAGGAGATGTGGACCCAAGGCCCTTCCATTTGGAGCGGGTCAAATTTTAACAAAAACGATGGTGTCGCCATTCTAATTAATAACCCCCATATCTTGGTAAAGGGGAGCACAGTGGTGAGAGACGGGCGGGCAATTTTAGCAAAACTGACTTTTTTAGGAAAAGATTTTAATGTTCTTAATATATATGGTTTTACGCAAAAAATGAGAGGTATGAACTTTTAGAAGACCTGCAGCCCCACATGCTAGGCAGAGTCCCCCTAGTGGTGGCAGGGGATTTTAATTGTGTTTTGACTCAGAAAGACAGGAAAAGGACAACAGAGGATTTTAGGGTGGATAAAACATCAGTTTTATTACAAAGTTTAGTCAAAGATTTTAAACTAATGGACTGTTTTAGAACAATGCATCAAAGAGAGGAGGGCTACACCTGGTTTAGTGGTGATGGTACCAGAGCCTCTCGAATAGACTATGTTTTTACACGCGACTTCCCGCCAACCGATGCTAAATTAACCCCCCTCTTTTTTTCGGATCACTCCATGCTGTCCTGCACTCTATCACTTCCTGTTGGTGTGACAGTAGGTGGAGGTTTGTGGAAGCTAAACTGCTCCCTGTTAGAAGATGAGGAGGTAGTTAGAAAATACAGGGAGCAGTTTAGCCAATGGCAAACTCTCCAAGACTTCTATGAGACACGAGCACAATGGTGGGAAATGGTTAAAGGACGGACAAAAGGGTTTTTTAGTAAGATAGGGAAGAAAAAAAAGAAAAAGGAAGAAAACCGCATGAAGGGGCTGCAGAAGCGATTACAGAGGTATTTTAAGCTTTTAAATAATGGGTTTGATTTTAGTGAAGAAATTAAAGAGGTCAAAAGAGAAATGTCAGTCTGTTCTAAAATTAAAAGCAAAGGAATTATTTTAAGAAGTAAAGAAAGAGATGTTGAAGAAGGTGAAAAATGTACTAGGTACTTTTTTAAGAGGGTCATAACGCGGGGAGGGGCCATCACAACTTTAAAGACAGGAGGGAGGGAATCAAACACAACAAAGGAGATATTAAACGAAATAGAAATATTTTATGAGGAGCTATACAGCATCAAAGAAACAAACAGGGAGATTTTAAAAGAAGTGTTGTTTTTTACGGGAAAAAAGTTGGAGGGTCTACACACACTTTTATCCCAAGATTTTACTATTTTAGAAATACAGGAAGCTCTTAGAGGTTTTAAACGGGGAAAATCCCCAGGACTAGATGGACTACCCTTAGAGTTTTATGTGACGTTTTGGGATATTTTAGCACACGACTTACTTACAGTTTTTAAAGAGTTTGACACACTTGACAGACTCCCTGACAGTTTTAGAATAGGGATAGTGACGCTATTGGGAAAAAAAGGAGACAAGACTGACTTAAAGAACTGGCGACCTATTACTCTTTTAAATTTTGATTGCGAACTTTTTTGTAAAATTTTAGCCAAACGAATGTCGACTGTTTTAGAAGACGTGATCCACCCGGATCAAGCCTGTGCCATACCAGGGAGGAAGATAACAGACAGCCTAGTGCTGATTAGAGACGCCATCTGTTATGCGAGAGACAGAAATATTCGGCTAGTAGTCCTAAATTTAGATTTTGAAAAAGCGTTTGACAGAGTCTCGCACCAGTACCTCTTTCAGGTACTGCAAAAAATAGGGTTTCCAGAGAGATTTATAGCCTGGGTGGGACTGCTGTACAACCGTCTGGTTCACAGAATTTTAGTTAACGGGCATTTAACCAAAAATGTGAATATCCACAGTGGAGTCCGTCAGGGATGTCCTTTATCTCCTCTTTTTTATGTGGCTTGTATCGAGCCACTGGCACAGATCTTGAGAAGGGACAAATGGATCAAAGGACTAAATGTTCCTGGGACGGGCGGACTGACAGCTACTTGTGTTTTATACATGGACGATGTAACCCTTTTAGTTACGGACATTTTATCTATACGGAGAGCAATGGACTTGACTGACTGGTACGGTCGGGCCTCGGGCGCTAAGCTCAACAGAAGTAAGTCCGAGGCCCAGCTCTACGGGCCATGGGAAGGAATGGACATAGGTGGACTGGACGTGGATTTTAAAGAGACAGATTTTAAGATTTTAGGGGTCAAATTTGATAAAGAGGGAGGTGGACAGGAAAACTGGACTGACTTGCTAGGGAAAGTTAGGAAAAGACTGGGGTTTTGGGGACTACGACGTATGACAATTGAAGGTAAAATTTTAATTTTTAAATCCGTTATTTTACCTCTAATGTCACTTGTTTGTTCTGTTTTTACCCCACCTAGGAAATTCCTGATGGACTTAGAGAGGGCGGTGTTTTATTTCCTGTGGGGGTCCAAGTGGGAAAGACTGAAGAGAGAGGTGGTCAAAAAGAGGCCAGAAAATGGCGGAAAAGGCCTCCCAGACCCCCACCTGTTTTTAGGCAGCCGCTTCACCACTCTCCACATTAAGTATGCTGTGACCCCATCCAAAGATAACAAGACGGCAGCCATGACACGATTTTGGATGGGGTCTTACCTAAGGACTCTAAAGATTTTACCGGTGGATTTGAAAAGCCCAGTGTCTTTTAACCTGCCTAAAGAGTATAGTTTTATCAAAACGTTTTTAAAGAAATATCTTTTAGAACAGCAAGTTGTCACCGTTTTAACTGATCACAAGCATCTTGTTTCTCTTGTGCAGGACCGGGAACCGGTGAGCCCAGTTCCAGGCCTCACACTAAGTGAGGCCAAACAAGTTTGGAGGAACGCAGCTCACCCCGCTCTCCAGAACAGGCACAAGGATTTATCGTGGATGGTGGCTCATGAGATCCTCCCGGTCAGGGCGGTTATGCACTCCAGAGGCATGGCCAAAAACGCTATCTGCCCACGGTCCGGCTGCAATTCCCCGGAGACCGTCCGACATCTGCTCTGGGAGTGCGGCGCTGCGCGGGGCTCTTCCTCTGTGTTCTCAATTTGCCCCACTGGGGACCGTGCCAGACACCCCCGGTATTTCCCGTGCTACCGTGGGTCGGGGCCCGACTAGGGACCAGCTCGCCATATGGGTGGGGCCGGGGGCTTGAGGAATGAAAGCACAGGAATTTACCTCGCTCTGGCTCACCCTCAACGTCATCAAGGATGCCATCTGGGCCACCAGAAACCTGCTGGTGGGGAAGCGCGTTACGGTGCCCCTCCATGCATGCGAGCTAAAGGTAACATCAATGCTGCGGGGTCCCTTTCCCCCCTCTCCTCCCCCCGGCTTCCCTCACCCGGAACGGACCGACGATATTCGGACGGGGGGGCCGGGGTAGCACGGAAAGGGTCCCGGCCGCCACCGACCCTGGCTGCCCGTAGATGCACCCTCACCACTCTGGCTACGGGAACAGCGGGTCAGCGGGCCGGAGGAGAGGGGATCTCCGCTGAGCCCATAAAGTTGAATCTCACATGCCTGTTCTGTAGAGTAGGGTGAAGAACGACTTGATAAGGGCTCACCCCCGGTCTTGCACAACAGATTTTAATTGGTATTTTTATTGGTATTTTTGTGTTTTATTAAAAGAAATTAGGTTTTATTGCACAAAAGATGATGCTTGCTTTTATATTTTAAAATTGTATTTTAATTTTGAAATACTCACACCTTTTAAAACACACCAAGACATGGACTTTTAAAAACAAGCTAAACACAATGGTTTTAATGGTTTGCTTTTTAAAGATTGTAATTGATTTTAAAACCATGTGTATTTATTCTGTTTCCTAGCTTGTTTTAAAAATGTGTGCTTGAAAATAAAATGTGTGTGCAAAAGAACAAATGCAAATTTGATACGTCCTCTATCCGGGGACTATATATTAAATTGATTTTTGGATACGGGAGATGGAATAGGGGCTTGCTCCATCCACTCCACGCATCGACTCGGTATTGCAGTACTTCCGAGAGCGGTGCACCCCCATCCGGGGAACTAATGAGGTTAATAATAGAAGAATGTAAATAGAGTTGAAACTTCGAGTTCGAGCTTTGAAAGGTGCTGCTTATACAGAGTGTTACACGTGACTCAGTGAGAAACAGATCTTTCAGAAGCATTGAATCAGTGAAACCTGAAGCGTCGCTAGATTACTCATTGTGTTGAAACCGCACGCGCTGTGTACAATGCAATAAAAACTCAGGCCAAAACAGGATTGAAACAGCTTTTACAAACTCATTGCAAATGTTTTATTGAAAGTATCATACAATAAAATAGCATTAATTATGAAGTGTCTGTGTAATATGTGGTTCTTAAAATATTGTTAATTTGCAGGGCTTGTGGTGTTAGTTTAGGAGAGTTGTCTAAACAGGGGCCACTAAGAGACATAACTACTCATAAGGACAATTACAAAAGATGTCTCGTTAAAATGTCTAAGAATTGTTCATACCCCCCATTTGCCCATACAGCCTTCCTTTGACGTGTAATAACCTAGTGGTGGCAGCCTCTACAAAGGACATTCTATAAAATATGAATATGTTTCAAACATGTTTTTTCTCCATTTGTTTCTTATGCTCCAACCAATGTAATGACAAACAACAAAATTCACTTTTTTTCTGGTTCTCAGAAGATGCCATTAAAAGCCAATTAAAAGACATTGGAAAATTTAAAACGTGATAAACAATCTGGATTGTCAGAGCAGCAGCATATAGTATAAACGGTTCTTTTGTCTGTTTTAAAGCATCATATAGGGCCGGGTTCTCAAGTATTGCCTGGAGGTCCATGCACTGCAGAGTGAGCTACAACCCTGATCAAAACTTCAGCTACCTGGATTTTCTAATGCTCCCTGAAAGACATGATAGAAATGCTCAGGGTGTTTGATTAGGGTTGGAGCTAAACTCTGCAGGAAAGCGGATCTCGTGGGCCAGATTTGAGGATCACTGATCGAGGCTGGCCACGAACCAGCCACCGGCCCCAAAATGGGCTGACTGACACAGAAGACACACACACACAAACTCACAGGAAACACAAACACACTCACAGAAACAATCACACACTAACAGAAACACTCAGAAACACAGAAGAAAACACTCACAGACACACCACACGCTCACAGAAACACTCCACAAGCTCACAGAAACACTCACATGGAAACACTCACACCGATCACAGAAAGAAAACACCAACACACACACACACTCACAAGAAACACTCACACGCCACAGAAACTCACAGAAACCACACACACACACTCACAGAAAACAACACACTCACAGAAAAACACTCACACACTCACAGAACACTCAACAGAAAAACAAGCACACACAACAAAAACACACGCACAGAAACCCTCCACAGATAACACTCACCACTCACAGAAACACTCAACATCAGAAACACTCACAGAAAACCACACACGCACAAGAAACTAACAGAAAACACCACACACACACACTCACACTCACAGAAACACTCAAACACTCACAGAAACTCACAGAAAACACCCACACACACTCACAGAAACACTCACACGCTCACAGAAACTCACAGAAACACACACACACACTCACAGAAACACACACACACAATCAACAGACACACAAACACATCACAGAAACACCCACACTCACAGATACACACACTCACTCACTCACTCGCTCACTCACAGAAACACACACACACACTCACAGAAACACTCACACGCTCACAGAAACACTCACACACTCACAGAAACACTCACAGAAACACTCACACACTCACAGAAACACACAAACACACACAGAAACACTCACAGAAACACTCACAGAAACACACACACACTCACACAACACTCACGAGGGGCTGAAACCTCAGCAAGGACACGCGGATTCTTTCGACTTCCGGTACCGCTGGTGAGCATCGTCCAATCAAACACGAGGACGGAGTTAGCGGACAATAAAACGGGGTTAACTCTCTTAATAGTAGGGATGGGTATCGTTAAGGTTTTAACGGTATTACTACTCTTACCGATACTGCTTATCGATTCGGTACTTTAACGGTATTCTTATTGGTACTTTTTGTTTTATATATATATATATAATGACAAATTAAGAGCTGAATTAACATTGCTTTATATTTTGAAATGTAAAATAAACATTTAATGAAATGAATATAAAACATAAATTTATAAATGCACCAGTGTGCAGGCATTTTAGTGTTTTATACATAAGATAAGATACAGTAAAAACATGAACAAAGAAACAAAAGTAAAACAAACTGACAAATACAAATAAAACAAAGATACAAATGAAATAAACAGTGCTTTCATTTTTCCATGAAGGTCTACTAACATACTGTTCAGGTAAGTAATAGCCTACAAAAAAAAAATCTAAAAGTAATCAAATGTAAATTAACACATAGTTTTCATTGTATGTATTGATAGATTAATGCTTAAAGTTATAACGTTATTCAGATTAAGAGCAGGTTTGCATTTTGATGGCCCAAGCGCCAGTCTGTCACTTTAAGACAATATATATTGACACACATCGGATTTTCTCCCAACTGTTCTCATCCACTTAAGACATTAAATGTGTTTAAGTAAATACTCTCCAAGCCGGCCATTTTGACATATTTTGTGTGTATTTGATCGTTTGGACATCCGCTCGAAGCTCAAAGTGTAATAGCTGGTCGGTTGTTTTGGGAGCGTGCCGCGTGCGCACACATTTCAGCCTGAGGAACAGCTTCTCTTGTGCGGATTGTGCTTTCAATGTTTTATTATCAAACATGTCCCGCAATTTAGCAACAGTGTAAGACGGCCTTTTTTCAACAATCACCAACTGTGATGATTCTGACGTTAAGTTTGGGTTTTAGGGAGGAACGAATGCGCACCGCTGTGAAGGGAAAGAAGTTGCACAAGACGAAACGCAGCTAGTTTTTAATAGCTTTACCTCAATTAAACAGGGCTTTCATGTTGCGCGTGTTGAAGCTCCTCCGCGTGAGCGTGATCTCGCTTCTGAATTTCAAATAGCAAAATGCATCATAGACAAATGTTTGAAAAACAGCTGGCGACTCTGGTGAGATAGAATTTGCAAGATAATGTGTATATATAGCAATAATAAATGTATGTGTGTTTTATTAATTTCTCCAGTACCAATAGCAGAACCGTTAACGTCAGAGCTTATCGATACTCCGTTCTTTCATAATTTAGCCCCCCGGGTTCCGATGAATACCGAGGTTCACGGTAAACTCCCGACTAAAGTCGCTGGTAATCTTAAAGGGGTCATATGATGCTTTTTTTAACGATCATTATTTTGTGTATTAGGTGTAACAGAATATGTTGACATGCTTTAATGTTAAAAAACACATTATTTTTTCAAATACTGTAAATTATTGTAGGTCCTCTATGCCCGCCTCTCTCAAAAGCTTCGTTTTCTACAAAGCCCCCTCCTTCCGACAAGCGCAGTCTGCCTGATTGTGGCCAGCTATCCAGTGCATTGTGATTGGCCGAATGCTGCAAGCACTCGTTGGAAATGTAACGCACCTTACCATAATCACCAGCTGCATCTTTCAAAATAAATGTAAAAACAGAGCCCGAAAGGGGAACAGAGTCGCGTGACAGAAACAGTGATGAAGCTGCTATGTGTTTGCAGTACACAAGCCACGGTTAAGGCAGCTGACTCCATGTGATCTATCTCTCACTCACTCACTCACTCACACACACAGCTCTCTCTCACTCACTCACTCACACACTCACACACTCACACTCTCTGTCTCACTCACTCACTCACACACTCACTAACTCACACACACACACACACAGTGCGGCAAAACTCCTATGAACTGTCAACAGCAAGACTACGAAATAACAAAAACATAGTTAAGAATAGCTGATTCGCAAGCGCCAGTTGTCATAGCAAAGGCAGAAGAACTCCTCTCCTAGGTTCACGAACCCCCAACCCACCACCGAGCATCGTCCATAAAATGCATTTGCTGTTCTGTTGTAAATACATTTTAACCAATGATTCCTAATTCCATCTACTTTCGGAAGGCCAAATAAATTGCTTTTGCTTTCACCTAGAAACACATAGCGTCTCCCTGCCATGCTGCTTCAACACTAACTGCGGTTACGGAAACCACGCCTTCTTTCTTTGTGTGAACATTTGGGTGCATTATGCAAATATTTTCACATAGTGAGGTAGATATGTGGGGAGTGTTAGAACGAGCCGTTTTAAGTAGACGTGGTTGACTCCTAACTTTTATAAAGAACATCTCTTTAGATTTGAGACTTTAGTCTTCGCAACTTCAGGGATCTTATCTATGCACAAATCAGCTTGTAACACTCCAAAGAGAACGGACAACTTGAAATCACATCATATGGGCTTCACTTTAAAATAAGACATTACATGTCTGTCACCAGAGTATTCGGGGAGAGCGCGAACGCAGTCCCCAGCAGCAGAAATTGTGCAGTTGAGATTCTCGCATGTGGAGAATTCATAGAGGTCAGAGCGCCGCAGTGCAATGGCTGCTCCTCACTCTAGGCGATCCACCTGCTTGATCATGGAGTCACCCCTGCCAGGTAAGTATGCCTGAACACGGCTCCGATCAGAGACTCACTCCGCTGCACACCACTCACAGCGACGGTGACCAACACACAGCGACGCGCTTCTCACGAATAACACGCTCAGCTCACAACGACTTGCCTTTAAACGCGAGCGTGAGCCACATGAAGCGCGGGAACGATCTGAGCTTTATTAAAAACACAAAGAACCGTCGCGCCTCACGCAAACGGAAACACGTCACGCGTGATGTCAGCGGCGCGTCTTCATAGTTCAGTGTCACGGGCTTCCTGCCACGCCTCTCTAGTCTCTACTGAGCCGTCGGTCTCGCTGATCCGCCATGTTTGTAGTTTTTTAAAAACACTTTTAATGCATGTTTGTAGTTCTAGCCGAAGTTTCAGTGGGTTGTGGACTATGTTAGGCGTTCGAGTGCGCGTGGATCTGCACTTATTGTGTACGATCAGAAGAGTGAAAGGACAATTGGGGGTTTTAAAGCCAAAAACTAGCTTATAATTTAACACAGTCTATCACGAGCTGATGTGGGCCATTCTAGAGTTGCGAAAACTGCTGTCCCACAAACCAACAACACATTTAGAAAGCAGTTTTAATTTATCAAGATTCACAGATCCTTGTATGATATATGAAACCTACAATAATATTTAAAATATTAGTAAGCGTAATATAAGTAAAATCATAATTTATTGGGTACTTTTAATTGGGAGGTGGCTGTCCCGAACCCGAACCGCTATATTTCAGCTTATGAACACGATACTGAAAAAACTGTTTGCATTTTATTACATTGTTGCTTTTAGAAATATCTTTTAGATTTTTTTTAAAGGTGAAGTTAAAAAAAATTATGTATTTTTTATTTTACTTTTAAATTGTTTTATTAGTGGGTGTTATTCCATAACATTTGGTTTGTATTTGTTTACAGCTGTTCAGAACTGTGCTGCTAACATGAGCTGATTAGCTGGGCTTGTCTCTACTGAAGTAACCACGATCCTGTCATCACTGTTTCAGTAGTGACTAAAGAGAACACAATCCTTTATTTTGAGGAAATATGCACATTTTTAGTATTTTAGTATGTTTTAGTTTGCAAGTTACAATTCTGTGTGATGTGGTCTCTACCAAAACATTGTCACGACCGAAACATGGGATGTTTTGTTGAAAATAAAGTATACTGAATTATCACCTAAGATGTTAACGCTAGGTTTGGTTAACTATATTCCGTATGATCAAACTATGCCTTTTTACAAAGAAAGATTGGATTCAAAATACAACAAATCTCACACATTAAATTACACTTTAAATATTGTTAAAATTGTAATTGTTATTGATTTACCTCTGAAAACTTTTTAATAAAATAGCAAAAATATATATTTACAAGCTAGATATGTATCTTATAATTATAACCCTAACCCTTCATATTAAATTATATATTACTGGGTTTCGGTAGTGACAAATTTGAGGAGAGGCAAAATATTCCAAAACTTTCTGAAAATACAATACAAGAATTAACTGCACAATTACTAACCTTTTCCCAAGAAGTTTACAACTAGTATTATAACATTTAAGGCGTTTTACAAACAGCTAACAAAAATCCAAAATCTGATCACTTTTTACTGTCTTTTGTTTTTTGGCCTTAGGTATATGGGACAATGCACACTGAGCCATATTGCACCATCAGCCCATTTTGCGGTGCTGTTTTTCGGTCCACATATGATGCATTAAACTGGACAAAAAGCCTTTATACTGAAGGTATACGGCCCTAACGGAATCCAAATTTTGAGCATTTTTCACTGTACCAGTTTTGTTTAATTGGCCTTTGAATTTAGCATATGGGACAACGCACACTGGCCAATATTGTGCCATCAGCCCAATTCACAGCGCTGTTTCTCATCCGCCACAGATGATGCATTAAAGTGGACAAAAGACCTTTATACTAGAGGTGCTGCTCTAACAAAATCCATATTTTAAGAACTTTTTACTATACCAGTTTTGTTTTTTTTGCCTTTGAATTTGGCATGTGAACTACGTACAATGCACACCGAGCCATATTGCACCATCAGCCCAATTCACAGTGCTGTTTCTCGGCCAGCGTACAGGATACATTAACACGGACATACTATCTTTATACTAGAGCTACTGCTTTAGCAAAATACAAACTTTGAACACTTTTCCATTTTCTAATTTCTTTTAATCGGTCTTTGAACTTGGCATATAGGACAATGCACACTGAGCCATACTGCGCCATCAGCCCATTTTGCGGTGCTGTTTCTTGGCCAGCCTAGATCAGGGATCCTCAAATCTGGCCCACGAGATCCAGTGTCCTGCAGAGTTTAGCTCTAACCCTAATCAAACACACCTGAGCATGCTAATCAATGTCTGCAGGATCATTAGAAAATCCCAGGTAGCTGAGTTTGATCAGGGTTGGAGCTAAACTCTGCAGTGCATTGGACCTCCAGGGCAATACTTGAGGAACCCTGCCCTAGATGATTCTTTAAAACAGACATAAGACCTTTATACTAGAGCTACTGCTCTGACAAAATCCAGATTGTTAATCTGGATTTTGTTGTTTGTCATTACATTGGTTGAGCAGAGACCCAAATTGGAGAAAAACATGTTTGAAACTACTATTTTTAGTATTCCCTTTGTAGAGTATGCCACGACTAAGTTTATTTACATGTCAGAAGTCATGTATGGGCAAAATTTGGGTTTTGATCAATTTGTAGATATTTTTAATGAGACATTTGTGTAATTAAATGGATGAGTAGTAGTTAATAGTCTCTTATTGCCCTGTTTAGACAAGCTCTCCATAAAACTAACAAAACAAGCCCTGCAAATATAAAGCATTTAAAAACCACATATTACACAGACACTTCATAATTAATGCTATTTTATTGTATGATACTTTCAATAAAACATTTGCAATGAGTTTGTAAAAGCTGTTTCAGTCCTGTTTTGGCCTGAGTTGTTATAGCATTGTACACAGCGCGTGCGGTTTCGACACAATGAGTAATCTAGCGACGCTTCAGGTTTCACTGATTCAATGCTTCTGAAAGATCTGTTTCTCACTGAGTCACGTGTAACACTCTGTTAGGGATGTGCACATCGATACTGTAGTATCGATATATCGATACTCAGAAGCTACTATTGTGGTATCGATATTTTCTGCAAAGTATCGATACTTAATTATATTAATAATTTCTGCATAACTAAATGTTTTTAGCAGTGTGTGCAGGCCGATCGGGGACGGTGTGTGTATGATATATAAAAAAAGAAAATCTCTCGCGGACGCGGTGGTATGACGTTACACCGATCGTTCCGCGACTGCGCAGTGCGACGTGCCATTCACAATCACAACACGCACGCAAAATGGCACGATGGCAGAAAGCAGGAAACGTAGTGTGGTGTGGTGCTACTTCTCAACAGCGGAAAAAAATATTGCACGATGCAATATTTGTGATAAGAGAGTCACACACAGCAACAATACAAGCAACCTTTTTAAACATTTACAAACAACACACCCTGAAACGTATAAAGAGGCTGAACAAAAACAAGCTGCCCAGTCTTCCTCTGCCCAGTCTCCCTCTGTCCGACAAAAGACGTTACAGGAGAGTTTTCAGGGAGGCAAACCCTATCCAGGTACAAAGAGCACAGTCATTAGTTAACTTATTTACTGTACTTCCTGTCTCTTTCGTAACCATTAGGCAAATAAGAATAAATATAAAGTGCTTGTGTGCGCGTTTGTGTGGGGTGTCCTGGTATTCCTTACGTTATAGGGACAAAACGTTACCACAAGTATAGTAATACCAATACATTTTGACTTCCTGAGGACATTTTAGGGAAAGCTGAGGGAAGCAGCTTATAAATCATAAAGAATTATATTTTTTGAAAATGTAAAAATTCAGTTTTCTGTGATGGTTCTGTTTTAGGGGAATATGTTTGTACAGTATAAAAAGTATGGAATGTCCCCTTAATGGTAGGAATACCAGTATGTGTGTATATGTATATATACAGTGTGTATATACTGTTTGTGTATGTGTGTGGTGTGTAATGGAAAACCTTTATCCTTTTCAGATGATTCCCAAAGAGCGCGAGACATCACAAGGAGCCTAGCCAAAATGATTGTTACTGGCTTGCAACCAGTATCAATGGTTGAGGATGCAGGTTTCTGTCATTTTATGAAGGTGGTTGATCCCCGATACAATATCCCGGGTAGGAAATCCTTGATGTGTAGTGAAATTCCAAAGCTCTACGAGCAAGTCAAAACCACACTGAAAGACTCCATAGAATCCGCAAGTAGTGTGGTTTTAACAAGTGACATGTGGACATCAAGAACAACCGAAGCATATTTGACTGTTTCAGGACATTTCATTGACCACAATTGGCAGATGCAGGCTTGCACTCTTGAGACCGTCCATGTAGCTGTACAACACACAGCACAAAATATATCTGAGCTCCTCACAAAAATATCCAATGACTGGGGCATTACCAGCAAGGTCAATGCTGTTATTACTGATAACGGAGCTAATATGGTTTCAGCTGTGCGGAAAACCCAATGGAAACACATTCCATGTTTTTCACACACCCTTAATTTGGTTGTGAAAGACTCTATTAAGGCTGAGGCAAATTTTGAGTCCATCCTCGAGAAGTGTAGTGCTGTTGTTCGCTTCTTCCATCATAGCACCAAAGCATCTGACGAGCTTAAGGTACTGCAAACTCAGTTGCAACTGCCAGAGCACAAACTCATTCAAGCAGTAGAGACCCGGTGGAATTCGGTGTTCTACATGCTGGAGAGACTGACCGAGCAACGACAAGCTGTTATTACAGCACTTTGTCTTCTTGGGAGAAACACCTTGTGCTTGAATGATGACGAATGGTCCTGTATTAGCCAAGCCATTGAAGCCCTCAGGCCCTTTGAACAGGCCACTAAGGAAGTTTCAGCAGAGCAGTATGTAACCATTTCAAAAGTCATACCTCTGGTTTCTCTTCTCCAAAATGCAACTATGTCTGCCGGGCAGAAGGGTAACACTTTGGCTTTACAGCTTGCAATGCAGTGCAAACGGCGCTTTGAAAACATTGAGCACAACTATACTCTGGCCGCCAGTACCTTTTTGGACATTAGGTTCAAAAACATTGTGTTCTGTGATGCTGGAAATGTGGAAGTCATTAAATCACGGCTAATCAGTGAGATGCAAACCCTGGGCAGACAGGCAACAACCAGTGAACCCTCTGCATCAACCAGCATGGGAACAGTCTTGACAGTGCCACCAGAGTCACCTGCTGCAAACACTGAAAGGAAAGGTGCCAACTGTTCTATATCCAAGGGAGGATTATGGCAGGAGTTTGACACACGTATATTGGCTTTTCAGGGGAACCGCACAGCCAGTACAGACACATACATTGAAATGCGCAGATATATGGAAGAAAAGGTGATCCCAAGAAGTGAGGACCCTTTGCTATGGTGGAAAAAAAATGAGAACACATATTCACTGCTCAGCAAACTGGCAAAAAAATACCTTGGAATTGTCGCAACCTCTGTTCCAGCAGAGAGAAGGCAGGAGAGACAATTAGTCAGAGGCGAAATCGGCTGAAACCAAAAAATGTTAACATGTTGCTTTTCTTAAACTCTAATCTACAGCTTAAAGATTAGGAAATCTTTATCAATAATTGCAGTGACCTTACAGTATCTTTCTGAGCATTGCTAAATACTATAAAAATGTCGAAAGTTGAAGATGGAGAAAAAATGGTCTGTTCAAAATTAAGAAATAAGTAAAAGTATTCACAGTTTATGTTGTTGGTATTTTAGTTTATTTTATTAAGATTTATGTTATTTAATCAATATTTTTGTAAGAAGGTTGTTTAAACATTTTTATTTGTTGTTAAATTTGCTTTTCTAATAAATGCGTTATTAATGGTATGTGTATGTAATTTGCCTTTAAGTGTAATAATAATGATAATAATAATATATATATTTAAATTAATATTATTTTGAAAAATCACATACACAGTTAAAATTATAAGCAGTATCGGTATCGTTAAAATTGTAACAAAAAGTATCGGTATCGTATCGCATGAAAAAAATGTGGTATCGTCCATCCCTACACTCTATACAAGCGGCACCAATCAAAGCTCGAGCTCCAACTTCCACTTCTAGTTACGTTCTTCTATTATTAACCTCACAAGTTCCCCGGATGGGGTGCACCGCTCTCGGAAATACTGCAATACCGAGTCGATGCGTGGAGTGGATGGAGCAAGCCCCTATTCCATCTCCTGTATCCAAAAATCAATTTAATATATAGTCCCCGGATAGAGGACGTATCAGATATTAAACTGATAAGAACAGATACTACACTTGATCTTAGCCAAAAGGCCGAGAAGCGATACCTGCAGACTCTCAGCGCTGATGGAGTGATTCAGCGCGCTACACATCTGAGTGACGGTGACACACGAGCTCCTGAAAACACCTCAGACTACACAACACACACACACACACACACACACACACACACACTCACACTCTCACACACACACACACACACTCACAAAACACACACGAGGAGCTGAAAACCTCCGCAAAACACGCGGACTCTTCTACTTCCGGTACGCTGCGTTCGCATCGTCCAATCAAACACGAGGACGGAGTTAGCGGACAAATTTTTTTAAAAAAACCGGGGGGGGGGTTAACTCTCTTAATAGTCTCTGTTAATCATAAAATAAGACACTGAAGTCGTTCTACTCGAGTACAGACGGCAGATAGATAACATAACAATGAAAAATGAAGTTTTCACGCTTTTATTCGCGTGAAGCGCCTCGTGTGGTTAAATGCGGCACTGCAGCTGGATATTATCGTCACCGAGGCGTTTCGCTGCAAACCTCAGAAACTTTAAATGAGATTAAACTCAACAAAAATGAGAAATCTGTTATTAACAGAAACTGCACACGCGCCTTAACCTCCAGAGACTCAGAGGAAAAAAGTTTTGTAAATCTAGTGTTTTTTCACGTCATTACATTTTTTTCAGAGCATAATTCAAAAAAATTTCATTTAAAAAAATTATATTTTATTCATATGTTATGCTACGTCCTCTGTAGAGGATTAAAACACAAAAACAATATTAATCACCAATGCATTTTTAGGTTTCAGGACTTTGTATACAGATGACTCAACTATGTTACAGTGGGGCAAAAAAGTATTTAGTCAGCCACCAATTGTGCAAGTTCTCCCACTTAAAAAGATGAGAGAGGCCTGTAATTTTCTCATAGTTGAGGTATACCTCAACTATGAGAGACAAAATGAAAAAAAATCCAGAAAATCACATTGTAGGATTTTTAAAGCATTAATTGGTAAATTCCTCTGTAAAATAAGTATTTGGTCACCTACAAACAAGCAAGATTTCTGGCTCTCACAGACCTGTAACTTCTTCTTTAAGAGGCTCCTCTGTCCTCCACTGGTTACCTGTATTAATGGCATCTGTTTGAACTCGTATCAGTATAAAAGACACCTGTCCACTACCTCAAACAGTCACACTCCAAACTCAAGTTTGGCCAAGACCAAAGAGCTGTCAAAGGGTACCAGAAACAAAATTGTAGACCTGCAGTAGGCTGGGAAGACTGAATCTGTAATAGGTAAGCAGCTTGGTGTGAAGATTTCAACTGTGGGAGCAATTATTAGAAACTGGAAGACATACAAGACCACTGATAATCTCCCTCGATCTGGGGCTCTATGCAAGATCTCACCCCGTGGGGTCAAATGATCACAAGAACTGTGAGCAAAAAACCCAGAACCACACGGGAGGACCTAGTGAATGACCTGCAGAGAGCTGGGACCAAAGTAACAAAGGCTTCCATCAGTAACACACTGCGCCGCCAGACTCAAATCCTGCAGTGCCAGACGTGTCCCCCTGCTTAAGTCCTTATGTCCAGGCCCGTCTGAAGTTTGCCTAGAGAGCATTTGGATGATCCAGAAGATGATTGGGAGAATGTCATATGGTCAGATGTAACCAAAATAGAACTTTTTGGTAAAACTCAACTTGTCGTGTTTGGAGGAGAACGAATGCTGAGTTGCATCCAAAGAACACCATACCTACTGTGAATCATGGGGGTGGAAACATCATGCTTTGGGCCTGTTTTTCTGCAAAGGGACCAGGACGACTGATCGTGTAAACGAAAGAATGAATGGGGCCATGTATCGTGAGATTTTGAGTGAAAACCTCCTTCCATCAGCAAGGGCATTGAAGATGAAACGTGGCTGGGTCTTTCAGCATGACATGATCCCAAACACACCGCCCGGGCATGAAGGAGTGGCTTCGTAAGAAGCATTTCAAGGTCCTGGATTGGCCTAGCCAGTCTCCAGATCTCAACCCCATAGAAAATCTTTGGAGGGAGTTGAAAATCCGTGTTGCCCAGCGACAGCCCCAAAACATTACTGCTCTAGAGGAGATCTGCATGGAGGAATGGGCCAAAATACCAGCAACAGTGTGTGAAAACCTTGTGAAGACTTACAGAAAACGTTTGACCTCTGTCACTGCCAACAAAGGGTATATAACAAAGTATTGAGATGAAATTTTGTTATTGACCAAATACTTATTTTCCACCATAATTTGCAAATAAATTCTTTAAAAATCCTACAATGTGATTTTCTGGATTTTTTTTCTCATTTTGTCTCTCATAGTTGAGGTATACCTATGATGAAAATTACAGGCCTCTCTCATCTTTTTAAGTGGGAGAACTTGTACAATTGGTGGCTGACTAAATACTTTTTCCCCCACTGTATGAAAGATATAACAGGATGATTTGATATACCATTTTGCTTTATGAAATTGAAATAATAAATGAAGATAAATGGGGCTTCCCACTGTATACACTGTACTGTATCTATCATGTAATGTAAAAAGACGTTTTCATAACATCTAATATTTCATAGAAATATTGAAACATGTTGCTCAGTCAGGGACATTAAAAATATACATATCATAACTCATTCATAGAAATAACACTGACTATATATATGGTATGGACTTAAAACCATGAATCTTTATTTCTATACGATATAACAGAGGCTTGCATTGTATTATTTATTGTATATTCGAATCAATTTCAAAAACTTGTCAGTATTTGTAAACGTTTGAATGTTTTTAGTTTTATTTCTTTCTTTTATTTTCATTGCGTATCTTTGTTTACTCTGCACAGAATAAAACAAGATGCACAGAAACTTTCATAAACATTAAATCGAGTTTAAATAGCAGCTTAAATAGTATATTTACAGGCCAGGACTTACTGAAACTAATTAGTTAATAAAATCAGTGATTATTGATATAATTATAAATATTTAGTTCTGTAGAAATAAAACACGAGGCAGTTTTCTGTCCGTTTTTTTTTTTGCATTATTGAATTGTTGATGAACCCAGTAAATTAAGCAATCTGCAGTGAAAAATTAACTTAAAATATACATGGTTTTCAGATTAAATATGTCCCTGCAGCACAGAAGCAGTGTTAAGTCGCTGGGGGATATTTGTAGCAATAGCCAACAATACATTGTATGGGTCAAAAATTATCATTTTTTTCTTTTATGCCAAAAAATCATTAGAATATTAATATCATGTTCCATGAAGATATTTTGTAAAGCTCCTACTGTAAATATCAAAACTTAATGTTGGATTAGTAATATGCATTGCTAAGAACTTCATTTGGACAACTTTAAAGATTTTTTTTTTTTTTTTTTTTTTTTTTTTGCACCCTCAGATTCCAGATTTTCAAATATTGTCCTCTCCTAACAAACCATACATCAATGGAGAGCTTATTTATTCAGCTTTCAGCTGATGCATACATCTCAATTAAAAAAAAAAAGACTCTTATGACTGGTTTTGTGCTCCGGGGTCACAAATATCGCACTGGAAAAACTAACCAGAATACAGAAAAAGAGACCCAGAGTCGAAGGCAGTTTTCAAATATTATATTAATATTTATTTGAGTTTTGACAAAATCCCATAAAATCCGAAGCTCCAACCTTTACAAAAATATGTCTTCTACAAATGTCCTCTGTGGTCTTTTCATGGGAGCGAGCGAATAAAACACAGTGTAGAGTATCTGATAACACAGCCACGCGTTCCAGCCCGACGAAAGCCTTAACGAGGCTCGTTTGTGACGAGTAAAGCGCCGTGTTATCCAGAGTCCTGGTCCAAACTCTCTCAACACGTCTCCATTACATTAATCAACTTAAATTAGCATTCCACAAATATACAGTAACGTGATTGTTTTCCTTTAACGACAAATAAGGTAGAAGTAATGTACAGACGTTGAAGCGGTTTCAACGGAAGCTTGATTATAAGATGATTCACACAGAAAACAGAAAACAGACATGGTTTTGGTCCCACAGAATTGTACAGGTTTATAGTCCGAATACAAAAGCACAGCAGCTCCGCACAAGAAAAGGCAACTGAGTTTCTTCAAGCCAGTTCAATGTAAATGAAGACCTTCATCTTCTGACTCCAAAGTGCAACTGAGCGGACGAAGAGGAACCTGCGGCAAAAACGCTTCGATCAGCATGAAACCCACAATGGACTCGAAGCATTTATCAGTGCAGGTCAGTGCATTCCTTATTAATCTAATCAAATCTAGCCCTTTATTATTTTTACATAACATTACAGAAGACCGTGAGCGTTTGTCATTCAGAAACCTTTACATATGCACCTTGTGTGTAATTTCATGCTTTTCAGGTGTTTTGATAGATAAAATACAAATATATCTATATAAAAAAAAAAAAATATAATTATATGTATACATACAAAAATATATTAAAATTCCAAAATGTAAATAAAAAATACTTTACAAACAAATAAAAAATATTATATATATAGTAATATATTGTAATATACAAAATACATACTTTATGTATTATATTCTGATATGTTTTTTTTGTATTTTTAATTTATATTATTTAGTATTTTATATATAGAATAAAGAATGATGAAATATCACACACACACACCTATAATATAATATATACCTATACATATATATAATATTTATACACATAATAATCACCGTATATATACACATATATATATATATAATATATATAATATATATATATGGATCACTGTCCATATATAATTTCCATATATACTGTTTTAATAATATTTCAACATTTTTGTTTCCAAATGGTTGAACATTTGTCATATATAAATGACAGTGGGCCCATCATGAAATAAATATTTAGATCAATACATATTTAGTCAAGGCTCAGCTGTACTGAAATCATTGATTATTGATGTAATTATAGATGTTTTGCTCTTCTGTAGAAATGAAACGAAGAGCTCAGTATTGCGGTCCACATTTTCTTTTTAAATGACTGGTCATATTTTTGAATTGTGGACAAACCCAATAAATGAAATGATTTGAAACTCAATTTAAATCTGCGGAATCATAACAATGTAACATAACAGTGTAACGATCAGCGTGACTGTCCGTCATGTTGCCGTGGTTACCTGACTGCACACTCCCCAGTCGTCTCTGCAGGGCCTCCAGACGGGAGATGTAGTCGGTGAGAGCGCGGTCGGGGTCGTAGTTCTGCAGGTGTGAACACGGTAAACCTCCGGCATCACTGGCCATCGTGTGAAACCTACAGACAAACATCAGCACGCGCTTTAAAACACAGCCGCCTGTCCAGATCTGTGTGCCATCCTACAGCGATCCGGTTACTGATGATCATGATGCAGGACGACTGACAGTGACTCATTCATAAAGAGAATCACTAGTTTCATTTCTGAATGAATCAGCTGTTTGAATCACTAGGCTGAGTCAATGATTCAGTGACTCATTCATAAAGAGAATCACTAGTTTCATTTCTGAATGAATCAGCTGTTTGAATCACTAGCGAGTCAGTGGTTCAGTGACTCTTCCTCAGACTAGTTTTATTTCTGAATGAATCAGCTGTTTGAATCACTAGGCTGAGTCAATGATTCAGTGACTCATTCATAAAGACTAGTTTTATTTCTGAATGAATCAGCTGTTTGAATCACTAGGCTGAGTCAATGATTCAGTGACTCATTCATAAAGACTAGTTTTATTTCTGAATGAATCACTGTTGAATCACTAGGCTGAGTCTGATTCAGTGACTCATTCATAAAGACTAGTTTTATTTCTGAATGAATCAGCTGTTTGAATCACTAGGCTGAGTCAATGATTCAGTGACTCATTCATAAAGACTAGTTTTATTTCTGAATGAATCAGCTGTTTGAATCACTAGGCTGAGTCAATGATTCAGTGACCCATTCATACGACTATTTATTGCTGCATGATCAGCTGTTTGTGAATCACTAGGCTGATCCAATGATTCAGTGACTCATTCATAAAGACTAGTTTTATTTCTGAATGAATCAGCTGTTTGAATCACTAGGCTGAGTCAATGATTCAGTGACTCATTCATAAAGACTAGTTTTATTTCTGATGACTCAGCTGTTTGAATCACTAGGCTGTCATGATTCAGTGACTCATTCATAAAGGACTATTTTTTGTTACTGAATGATTCAGTGTTTTTGAACAAATCGAGTGAGTCAGTTATTCAGTGACTCATTCATAAAGACAGCTAACTTGCTTCACTTCTGAATGAATTTGCTGTTTGAATGAATTGAGAGAAATTAATTTGCTGTTTGAACGAATCGGGTGAGTCAATGATTCAGTGACTCAGTCATAAAGAGGGTCACTAGTTTTATTTCTGAATTAATCAACTGTTTGAATGAATTGAGTGAGTCAATGATTCAGTGACTCAGTCATAAAGATGATCACTTTATTAGTTTCTAAATTAATTCGCTGCTTGAACAAATCGGGTGAGTCAATGATTCAGTGACTCAGTCATAAAGAGTCACTTGCTTCGTTTCTGAATGAATCCACGTTTTTGAACGAATGGAGTGAGTCAATGATTCAGTGACCCATTCATAAAGATAGTCAATTATTAGTTTCTAAATTAATTTCGCTGCTTGCACAAATCGGTGTTGAGTCAACTGATTCGTGACTCAAGTCATAAAGTGGTCAATAGTGTTTTATTTTCTGAATTAAGCACTGTTTGAATGAATTGCGTGAGTCACTGATCAGTGACTCAGTCATAACGACGCTCACTTTATTAGTTTCTAAAGGAATTCGCTGCTTGAACAAATCGGGTGAGTCAATGATTCAATGACTCACTCATTAAAACAGTGACTTGCTGCCACCTACTGGCGCTTTTAGTTTCAAATTTAGAGTATGTTTCTTTTTTTTTTTAGAAACATTTCATATTTAAATTTCAATATCCATTAAGAAAACTTCAATTCAAGTTGCATCAAAATGTATTATAAATGCTTTTATTTTTGATATGAGAATGAGTGTTTTGGCATTACAGTAATGATGCTGATCACTGATGAGCTGGTGTGTTTGTACCTGTGCTGGAGCGATGCGGCGGAGCGAGGAGAGTCTCGTCCCGTGCGTCCGCGGCTGCTCGCTCGTCTCTCTCTGAACACCTCCACACCGCCGGGCTGAAGATACGACGACTCGTTCCTCACATCAGCACCTTCAGTCAATGTTTAACGCAACAAATGAATACTTCTATTCAGCAAGGACACAAACTGAACAAAAGTGACAGTAAAGACAATTATAATGTTACAAAATATTTCTATTTCAATAAATGCTGTTCTTTTGAACTTCCTATTTATCAAATAATCCTGAAAAAAAAGTATCACAAAAAAAACACCGTTTCAACAACAATATGTATGTGTTGTTCTGTATTGGTAATATGAGACGGTCACCTGTGATCTGAGTGATGCCGTTTCTGCTGACCGTCGCAGTTCCTCCAGCTGCTCGCTGCCATCGTTTCACTAGAAACCTCATCCTGCAGGAGACAGCATTACTGCTCAAACCACACACCATGTTTAAGCTTGAAACAGGCCTTAAAACAAGACTCTGTGACAATGACGAATTTAAAGATTAAACCTGAAACGTCTCACTAATGCCTCACTCACATTAATACATGGCAAATTCTCACACTGGGTGTTTGAGCTAATCAGAATTAAATTCATTAAATAATAAAAATGTACAATTAAAATAAATAATTTTAAAATAAAAACAATCAAAATAAAACACAAACATTAAATCAGAAAAATATAGAACTAACAAATAACTAATCACAACAAAACATTAAGAATTACTTTAAAAAAATACTTATTCGAATCAAAACACTAAAAATTACTTTTGTGTTTTACTTTTACTTTTAAAAAAACACAAAAAATTAAAATTAAATTAAAATAAAAACAAATCAAAACAAAACACTTACTAAAAATTTATTAAATTCACCAAAATGGAAAGTTAAAAATAATACAAATAATAAAAATCACAAAAAAAAAATCACAAAAACAATTACTAGATAGAAATAAAAATAATATTTTTACAACCTTACTAAAATAATTTAACCACAAAAAAAATATAAATAAAATAAATTAAACAAACGCATTAACCCACTTACTAAAAAGGTAATTAAATCACAACATATTACAAATAAAATGTTATTTATAAAGCGGAGAGTTCCGGTGCTTGACTCTGATTGGCTGAGCCGCGTTCGAAGCTGTTGTAAACGATGCTACAAAGTAACACACACCTTTGTTTATATCTGTGTGACAAGCACTTTGTTGCAACCACAACTGTTTCTGAGGAGCTACATTGTTTGGTGGAAGAATAATGTGTTTATTAATATCATTACACTTTATTTGCTGCGTTTTATTTTGTGAAACCTTACTGCGTATATGGAATAACCGTTTTATAAAAGCAATAACCCCCGTGAAGCCGTGGTTTACAGTGAATTTATAACAGCTTTGCGTCGAACCTAACAACGCCCCTTTAGCTGTTATTCTTGGCTTCTTGGGACTTATTGCTTTAATAAACACTATTACAATTAACCAACATGTGAACTGTGAACATGTGCAATGTATTTTCAAATGATTGAAATACTCTCATCTAACATACTTCAATGACGTAGCACGTCTGTCAGTAATCATGTAAATTTGTTTCTGGTGTCTCTGAAGGCCGCAGTGGCGCGTCTGTACCTGGAGAGGGCGATGGAGACGCGCACGGCCGATCTGAAGCGCGTGAAGCCCCTGCGCTGACCCCCCACAGACCCCAGACAGGTGTGTGCAGGGAAGCCACCCATCCGGGCGATCAGAGACAGCGTGGCCTCCTCACACTCCTGAAATCCTCCCAGCAGCAGCAGAAGATACTTCTTCTGATAGATCAGAGCCTTCCGGAAGCTCTCGGCGCGCAGGTATTTCCCATACATCCTCTGTAGAGACAGACGGGTGGTGAGTACGTGAAGCTGTAAACGCTGAGTTGTGTTGCTGTGAACACTCACCCTGAGGGCCGTGTTGTCCAGATCAGCTCCGGTCAGATCCCGCAGCGTATCGGAGCGAATCTCTCCTCTCAGACGGATCAGTTCTGCCTCGGCCTGACGGAGAGACTTCTCCAAACGATTCCGCTCCTGAGCCCAAGACTCTCGCTCGCTAGAGAATAACACCAGCTCCTGACGCTCCACCGCAGCCCGGCTCGACGCCTGAGAGAGAGAGAGCAACTCTGTTTAATCATACGAACAACTTCACTTCATAGATGCTGTCTCTACACTGTCTGAATGTCCACTTAACATCATTTCCCACAAAACCCACAGAGAAAGAGAGAGACACGGAAATAAAAACAAAAAAGAAACGGAAAGGAAGAAAGAAAGATAGACAGAAACAGAGAAAAAAAAAAGACAAAAAAGTTAGAAAAAGAGAAAGATAGAAAGAACATTTATTATAATTGTGAATCGCAAACATTTTTTAGAACTATGACTAAAGCTACATTCTCAACCACTGTGTTCATTAATTGATTCACCGATTCATTGGTTCATTCACTCACGCTCTCTGTGATGTTTTCTGTCTGTAATTGATTCACTGATTCATTTATTCGTTAACTCACTCATGCTGTCTGCAGTGGCTTTCTTTCTTTTGTCTATAACTGACTCACTGATTCGATTCATTGATTCTTTCATGCTCTCAGCGGTGGTTTTCTTCTGTCTGTAACTGATTCACTGATTGATTCTTTCATTGATTCACTCACACTCTCGGCGGTGGTTTTCTTCAGTCTGTAACTGACTCACTGATTCACTCACGCTCTCTGCGGTGGTTTTCTTCTGTCTGTAACTGACTCACTGATTCATTCACTGATTCACTCACGCTCTCTGCGGTGGTTTTCTTCTGTCTGTAACTGACTCACTGATTCATTCACTGATTCACTCACACTCTCTGCGGTGGTTTTCTTCTGTCTGTAACTGACTCACTGATTCATTCACTGATTCACTCACACTCTCTGCGGTGGTTTTCTTCTGTCTGTAACTGACTCACTGATTCATTCACTGATTCACTCACACTCTCTGCGGTGGTTTTCTTCTGTCTGTAACTGACTCACTGATTCATTCACTGATTCACTCACGCTCTCTGCGGTGGTGTTTCTTCTGTCTGTAACTGACTCACTGATTCATTCATTGATTCACTCACGCTTTCTGCGGTGGTTTTCTTCTGTCTGTAACTGACTCACTGATTCATTCACTGATTCACTCACGCTCTCGGCGGTGGTTTTCTTCTGTCTGTAACTGACTCACTGATTCATTCACTGATTCACTCACGCTCTCGGCGGTGGTTTTCTTCTGTCTGTAACTGACTCACTGATTCATTCACTGATTCACTCACACTCTCTGCGGTGGTTTTCTTCTGTCTGTATCTGACTCACTGATTCATTCACTGATTCACTCACGCTCTCGGCGGTGGTTTTCTTCTGTCTGTATCTGACTCACTGATTCATTCACTGATTCACTCACACTCTTGGCGGTGGGTTTCTTCTGTCTGTAACTGACTCACTGATTCATTCACTGATTCACTCACACTCTCTGCGGTGGTTTTCTTCTGTCTGTATCTGACTCACTGATTCATTCACTGATTCACTCACGCTCTCGGCGGTGGTTTTCTTCTGTCTGTAACTGACTCACTGATTCATTCATTGATTCACTCACGCTTTCTGCGGTGGTTTTCTTCTGTCTGTAACTGACTCACTGATTCATTCACTGATTCACTCACGCTCTTGGCGGTGGTTTTCTTCTGTCTGTAACTGACTCACTGATTCATTCACTGATTCACTCACACTCTCTGCGGTGGTTTTCTTCTGTCTGTAACTGACTCACTGATTCATTCACTGATTCACTCACACTCTCTGCGGTGGTTTTCTTCTGTCTGTAACTGACTCACTGATTCATTCACTGATTCACTCACACTCTCTGCGGTGGTTTTCTTCTGTCTGTAACTGACTCACTGATTCATTCACTGATTCACTCACACTCTCTGCGGTGGTTTTCTTCTGTCTGTAACTGACTCACTGATTCATTCACTGATTCACTCACACTCTCTGCGGTGGTTTTCTTCTGTCTGTAACTGACTCACTGATTCATTCACTGATTCACTCACACTCTCTGCGGTGGTTTTCTTCTGTCTGTATCTGACTCACTGATTCATTCACTGATTCACTCACGCTCTCGGCGGTGGTTTTCTTCTGTCTGTAACTGACTCACTGATGCATTCACTGATTCACTCACGCTCTCTGCTGTGGTTTTCTTCTGTCTGTATCTGACTCACTGATTCATTCACTGATTCACTCACGCTCTCTGCGGTGGTTTTCTTCTGTCTGTAACTGACTCACTGATTCATTCACTGATTCACTCACACTCTCTGCGGTGGTTTTCTTCTGTCTGTATCTGACTCACTGATTCATTCACTGATTCACTCACGCTCTCTGCTGTGGTTTTCTTCTGTCTGTAACTGACTCACTGATTCATTCACTGATTCACTCACACTCTCTGCGGTGGTTTTCTTCTGTCTGTAACTGACTCACTGATTCATTCACTGATTCACTCACACTCTCTGCGGTGGTTTTCTTCTGTCTGTAACTGACTCACTGATTCATTCACTGATTCACTCACGCTCTCTGCTGTGGTTTTCTTCTGTCTGTAACTGACTCACTGATTCATTCACTGATTCACTCACACTCTCTGCGGTGGTTTTCTTCTGTCTGTATCTGACTCACTGATTCATTCACTGATTCACTCACACTCTCTGCGGTGGTTTTCTTCTGTCTGTAACTGACTCACTGATTCATTCACTGATTCACTCACACTCTCTGCGGTGGTTTTCTTCTGTCTGTAACTGACTCACTGATTCATTCACTGATTCACTCACGCTCTCGGCGGTGGTTTTCTTCTGTCTGTAACTGACTCACTGATTCATTCACTGATTCACTCACACTCTCTGCGGTGGTTTTGCACGAGCGTACTGTCTCTGTTCTGCCGGTGTGTCTCACCCCCCCCCAGTTCAGTTTATGCTGGTTTGCCTGTGTGACGATCTCTTCCTGTAGCGTCACTGTAGCGTGATGGCTCGACATCTGGCGTCTGCGTTCTGCATGCGCAACTTTTTTTAGTGGTCAGCAGACTGGCTGATCCTCTCTTCCCACAGACCCGCACGGCGCTCAACACACACACCCACACACACATTACAAACAAGCATGGGATCATGTTTGACATAAGGTGCCCCCCTTCCAGAATAACAACCACCCCATTCGCGGTCTTGGTGTGACACACACCACCTCGGTCCCCCCCCGAGAGCGTTGTGGGCCGTTTGTTCATAGGCCAAGGATGTCCATTCTGTAACAGTGACATCACATCCCACACCAGCCACCACATCCGTCCACGCACGAGAATTTTTTGTTTGTATTCCGTCCGAGTCCAGAGACGCTTCCCAGATAACCTGCACACACACACACACACACACACCGCTCACATGTTGCAACACCTGCACCAAACTTACTTTTTCTTCAGTAAACCAAAAGAAGATGTTTTGTCTGAAACCTTGTACACACGCACGATGAGTCACGGGTATTGATTTTGTGTTGCCTGATGCTTTTTTTGTGACTCTCAAAGTGTCGGTAGCCGTTGACTTGCATTCTATGAATCACCAACGACCACGGTCTGAGCTAAAAATCGTTACTGTTCTACTGAAGAAGAAAAAAAGCCACCTACATCTCGGATGGACTGAGGGTGAGTGAATTAACAGCAAGTTGTGTTTTTTTTAGGTTTTTGGGGGAACTCTCTCTTGTCATACCTGCCCGGGGTTTCGCTGGTCAGGCTGTTGATCTTGGCGGCGATGAGCTGCAGTCTGCTGAGGATGATGTTGTCCACGTGTTTTGGGTCTGAACTCTCACGCACGGACGTTGTGTTGGACTCCAGCATCAAAGCGTCTCCCGTCTGCAACACCCAGTCACGGGTTCGATCCTGCGGCCGGACGTCCGATCTCACGCGTTTGTTCTCTAGCGCTCTCAGTCTGTCCTCCAGCTGTCTCACGGTCTCCTGCAATCTGTCTCTCTCTCTCTCCAGCCTCCTCACGCTGTCTCTCTCCGCATCCAACTCCGCCTGCAGCTCGGACACCCGTCTCTCCAGGCTGCTCAGGCTGTCGCGTGCCGCCTGCAATGCATTCTGGTCCTGCGCGAGGGCAGATTTATCCTCGTACCACTGTCGTTTGCACTGCACCGTCTCCAGCTTCTGTCTCTCCAGTTCCTCCATCATCTGCACCACCTGCGTCTGCTTCTCGGCCAGCTGCGTCTGCAGTGTCTGCAGGAGAGACTCCACAGAGAGAACCCCGGCCTCCACCTAAACACAGCAACATTATTTAATATTAATGGCAATTTTATAATTAAAATGATTAATTTTTACTAAATTATATAATTTCACTAAAAACATTTAGTTTTCATTTTAAATATTTGATATATTAATTTATTATTTAAGCATTTTTTTGCTAAAATGTTGGGCAGTCAAGTTTATTAGAAAGCACATTTTATACACAATGTAATTCAAGTGCTTTACATAACAGGATTTTAAATCAAAAGAAAAAATTCAATCAAGTAAAAAAAAAAGAGATCAAAACGGATTTAGATATAAATTTAGATGCTAGACAAAGTGTAATCGATGTTAAAGCTGCAAATGTGGGTTTTTCATTTTTGAAGGTGAACTAAAATTCCCAGACAAATCTCAAAACTTTATGACAACCCACACACTAATTAAATTTCAAATATTCTTTATATAATAAATCCCATATTGTACCCTATTATAATAGAGGTGAGGTATATGCGATTATAATACTAATTATGATATCATAATATATATTTAAATTACAGTAGTCACATCTGAAGTGGATCAAACTTTCATCAAAGTTGTCCCTAGAAAATCCAACATACCCTTCTTGTCTTAGGACAACTTTATAACCTTTTTGATCCACTTCAATGTTTGACTACTGTAGACTGTATATATCTTATATATTATACAATATATTATAATGTAATTTTTATCAAATACATATTATATTTCAATGTGTATTAATACACTGGCTTTTGTTAAAATATTGTGCAAGTCAGGCATATTCTATCCGTCAGGGATTTCACATACTGGTTATGATGCTTATACTATTATTTTTCCATCCTATTTTTTATAATAATTTTTCATTTTATTTTTCACTTGGCCTTGGTTACAAGAGGTTAAAAATGTTTCAAAGGTGGAGAAAATGATTGCATTTCTATGCAAATTTTTAAGACAAAAAATATTGTAATTTTAACATGCACTGATGAAGTAGGGAGTTTTATTGAGCGAGTGAACAGGTGTGATTCTGGTCACCTGGCTGCAGGTGCCTCTGTCTGCAGAAGCGTGTTTTGTGTTTCAGACTCCTGCGTGTTGACGTGAGCTCGTCTGGAACGCTGCGCATCTTGCGTTCAGCTCCTCTGTTTCTCCAGAGCATGCGGAGCTCCGCCGATCGAGCCTCTGAGCGTCTACTGAACCTGTGCACACCACCACACACACACACACAAACCACACCACACACACACCCAGACAGACACGCAGACCACACAGGACAACGCAACACACACACACACAGAACGCAATACCGCTACACACACCACTCAAACACCACACGCAAACAAACACACACGCCAACAACGACACAGACCAGCCACACACACACACACGTAACACGCACACACACACTCCCCATGCACACACACACAGACACAGACACACACACCCACACACACACAACAACACACACACAAACACACACAAACACACCCACACACAAACACACACACGCGCACGCACAACGATACACGCCCGCAACATAACCGCCACGCAAACCACACACACGCAAACAACGCACGCACACACACTCACACGTGCACACCTCAAACTCTTTCACAGCCAACACACGCTCACGTGCACACGCATCACACCAACTGCCGCAAACCCCACCGGAAACACAACCACGCGCATCCGCACGCGCACACACACACACACACACCACACAACAACACAAACCACATCACCCCAACACACACCACACACCACCACACCACACACACCGTCTCAATCTCCTGCTCGGACACAGTGAAACACACTCAAGAGCGTTAGATGACACGCACCTGCAGCTCTGCGGAGACGCTGGCCTCCCGCACCTGTTCCTCCAGAGCCAGTTTAAGCTCCTGCAGAGACGCATAATGATGCACATAATCGAACACTTGATGTAAAACACTCATTACATGTTACGTCAGTGACGGTTTTTACCTCCACTTCCTCTCTCTTGGTCTCCTCCTTCCTGTCAGACTTGCGTTTCTCCTTCTCGAAGGCCCACTGCAGCTCTCTGGCTCTCTTCTGCTCATGTGCCAGTCTGTCGTTCAGTGTGTCGACCTCTGCGGCCTTCAGGGAGACCTCAGCCCTGTCACACACACACAGCGCTTTAAGATTCACTCCTCTATGTGTCTTGGAGCCCCTACAGTTAAGCCGTGGTATTATATCACTGTCATAATTATAGTAAATTGCTGTGTGTGTGCATTTGAAACAGAAGTCAGTGTACCATCAGAATGACTCTGAAACTTATATTACGGTACAAAACTTTCATAGTTGCCTTTAAATTCGCCTCCACTCTCATACAAACAGCTATTAAATCTGCACCAAAATTCAAAATAGCTGATATTAAAGCAAATGCATCTTTTCGAACATAAATGTCAGATATCAAAACACTTACCTCATAACATACAAAACATTTTATGAAATATACCTATTTCATATTATATATTATACATATCAATTTGATACTATATGTAACTGTAATAATATATGTTTACAATATAAATTATTTATGTTCAATAATACAGGTAATAACAATATATTATTCTTTTTATTATATTACTATTTATTTTTTTCTCACACGTTACAATATTACACAAATATACAAACAAATTATGCAAATTAAAATTAAGACAATTATTTATATAATTTGTATATGCGTATCTATCTGTCATCTGTATTTACATATTTTAGTTATATTAATTGTATTATATATTTATATATACCTTTACCATTTATATAAATATATATTACCGACTACTATACTGAATTATGTGGTGCATAAGAATTTACTATATTATTACTGACTATATAGTCACCATATGTGTAAGTCTTAAGTCGCTGGGGTATATATTTTGTAGCGATAGCCAAAAATACATTGTATGGTCAAAATTATTGTTTTTTTTAATGCCCAAAATCATTAGGATATTAAGTAAAAATCATGTTCCATGAAGATATTTTGTTAATGTCCTACCGTAAATATATCAAAACTTCTTTTTTGATTAGTAATATGCATTGCTAAGAACGTCATTTGGGCAACTTTAAAGGTGGTTTTCTCAATATTTAGATTTTTTTTTGCACCCTCAGATTCCAGGTTTTCAAATATTGTGCTATCCTAACAAACCACACATCAATGTAAAGCTATTTATTCAGCTTTCAGCTGATGCATAAATCTCAATTTTGGAAAAATTGACCCTTATGACTGATTTTGTGCTCCAGGGTCACACACATATATATATATATATATCAATAAAAGCCGTGCATGTGTCACCTGAGTGCGTCGAGTTCTTTCAGGTGTTTGTGTTGTGATTTCAGAGCGCTCTCCAGCTCTAGTTTAGTCTGGTTCAGTCGATCAGAGCCGCATCCCACCGCAGCACCGCCTGGCATCAGCTCGGCCTCGCTCTCGCTCTCCGTTCCTGAAGAACAGAAAGCTTTATGCAGTGGAAGCTGAAGCTGGCAGTGTGAACAGTGAGGAGTGTGTGTCATACCGGCGGCGTCCTGATGGTGGTGCTGTGTGAGCTGAGCTCTGAGCTGCTGGATCTCTGAGCGCAGGCTGCTTCTGTCTGCGGCGCACAGCGCTCCCATGAGCTCCCTGTGCCTCGCGTCCTGAACACAACCACCAGCACAGACGTTACAGTCTGAACATCTAACATCAACACTAGAGTGTGGCGTATGCTAACCTGCTCCGCTAGCGCTCTCTCCAGCTGGCTGAGATGAATGACCGCGTCAGCCGTGTCCAGTCGCTCCAGATGAGAGTATAAGACGTTCTTCAGCACGTCTCGCTCCTGAACAAACACGTGCTGAACAGCCGACAGCAGCTCCGCTCTCCAGTCGCCATCCCCCTACAGACACAGAGAACACCTCAATGTCTGAACTAGCACAATACACACAAGCATAAACCAGGTCATCAATATACAAAGAAATAAATGAAAGCATAAAGACAGAAAATAATTCATAAAGGAAAAAAGTAATATAAAAATTAATTTAGGACTAAATATTATTTAAAAAATTGTATTTCTTTTATTACGTCATCTATTGTATGTTTCATGAAAATATACAATGTCATCACTGACTTAAAACTTAATTAGATCAATGTAAAATTAAAAAAATTTTTTTACACTTAATAAAAATGGCATACTTTATAAGTAATGATTTTAAATTTAAAATATCAAAATAAAAGTGCACACTAAAATGATTAATCTGAATTTTAATACAATAATAAATCTGAAAACGAAAATAAAAAAATTAATAAAATAATAAGAATGCAACATTAAAATACATACAGGATTTAAAAATAAAACCAATGAAATAAACACTTAATTAGATAAATATAAAGTGTCAAATTAAAATAAATATTTTACAATAACAAATCAAATAAATTAAGACTATATTTTATATAAGAAAAATTTTTTCATGTAGTTTTATCACGCCATTTTATTCCTTATTTAGTTTTCCATATTACATTTATTTTGTTTTTAGTTCTACAAGAGGTCACATCTCCTTGGGAAAAAAGTATTTCGTCAGCCCCAATTGTGCAGTTCTCCCACTTAAAAGATGAGAGCGGCCTGTAATTTCATCATATTCTACCTCACTATGAGAGACAAAATGATAAAAAATCCGAAGTCACATTGTGTATTTTAAAGACTTTATTTGCCAATTAACGTCTTGAAATAAGTATTTGGTCATACAAATTCATCTCATACTTTGTTATATACCCTTTGTTGCAATGACAGAGGTCAAACGTTTTCTTAAGTCTTCACAATGTTTTCACACACTGTTGCTGGTATTTTGGCCCATTCCGCCATGCAGATCTCCTCTAGAGCAGTAATGTTTTGTGGCTGTCGCTGGGCAACACGGATTTTTCAACTCCCTCCAAAGATTTTCTATGGGTTTGAGATCTGGAGACTGGCTAGGCCACTCCCGGACCTTGAAATGCTTCTTACGAAGCCTCTCCTTCGTTGCCCGGGCGGTGTGTTTGGGATCATTTTCATGCTGAAAGACCCAGCCACATTTTCATCTTCAATGCCCTTGCTGATGGTAGGAGGTTTTCACTCAAAATCTCACGGTACATGGCTCCATTCATTCTTTCGTTTATACGGATCAGTTGTTCTGGTCCCTTTGCAGAAAAACAGCCCCCAAGCATGATGTTTCCACCCCCACGCTTCACAGTAGGTATGGTGTTCTTTATGCAACTCAGCATTCTTTCTCCTCCAACCCGACAAGTTGAGTTTTTACCAAAAAGTTTTATATTTTGGTTTCATCTGACCATATGTCATTCTCCCAATCCTCTTCTGGATCAGCCAAATGCTCTCTAGCAAACTTCAGATGGGCCTGTACATGTACTGGCTTAAGCAGGGGGACATGTCTGGCACTGCAGGTTTTGAGTCCCTGGCGGCGCAGTGTGTTGGTAGCCTTTGTTACTTTGGTCCCAGTTCTCTGCAGGTCATTCACTAGGTCCCCTTGTGTGGTTCTGGGATTTTTGCTCACATTTCTTGTGATCATTTTGACCCCACGGGTGAGATCTTGCGTGGAGCCCCAGATCGAGGTAGATTATCAGTGGTCTTGTATGTCTTACATTTTCTAATGATTGCTCCCACAGTTGATTTCGTCACACCAAGCTGCTAAACTATTGCAGATTCAGTCTTCCCAGCCAGGTGCAGGTCTACAATTTTGTTTCTGATGTCCTTTGACATCTCTTTGGTCTTGGCCATAGTGGAGTTTGAAGTGTGACTGTTTGAGGTTGTGGACAGGTGTCTTTATACTGATAACAAGTTCAAACAGATGCATTATACAGGTAACCAGTGGAGGACAGAGGCGCCTCTTAAAGAAGAAGTTACAGGTCTGTGAGAGCTATAAATCTTGCTTGTTTGTAGGTGACTAAGTACTTTTTTTACTGAGGAATTTACCAATTAATTCTTAAAAATCCTACAATGTGATTTTCTGGATTTTTTCCCCTCATTTTGTCTTTCATAGTTGAGGTATACCTATGATGAAAAATTACAGGCCTCTCTCATCTTTTTAAGTTGGAGAACTTGCACATTTGGTGGCTGACTAAATACTTTTTTGCCCCACTGTAGTTAATTAAATTCACATTGTGTGTCATTAAGCTCAAAACATGTAATTCTGGATTATTTTACAGGCTTTCTTCAAGAATACAGATGCAACTCGAAGTCAGTGAAATGCACTGTGAAGCTGGGGTGTGTGTGTGTGTTCACCTGTGTGTGTGTGTTCACCTGTGTGTGTTCACATGCGTGTCTGTGTTCACCTGTGTGTGTGTCTGTGTTCACCTGTGTGTGTGTGTCTGTGTTCACCTGTGTGTGTGTGTGTGTTCACCTGTGTGTGTGTCTGTGTTCACTTGTGTGTGTGTGTCTGTGTTCACTTGTGTCTGTGTTCACCTGTGTGTCTGTGTGTTCACCTGTGTGTGTGTTCACCTGTGTGTGTGTGTGTCTGTGTTCACCTGTGTGTGTGTCTGTGTTCACCTGTGTGTCTGTGTTCACCTGTGTGTGTGTGTGTGTGTTCACCTGTGTGTCTGTGTTCACCTGTGTGTGTGTGTGTGTTCACCTGTGTCTGTGTTCACTTGTGTGTGTGTGTCTGTGTTCACCTGTGTGTGTGTGTCTGTGTTCCTTTTTTTTGTCATCCCTTGTGTGTGTGTGTCTGTGTTCACTTGTGTGTGTGTCTGTGTTCACCTGTGTGTCTGTGTTCACCTGTGTGTGTGTGTGTTCACCTGTGTGTCTGTGTTCACCTGTGTGTGTGTGTGTGTTCACTTGTGTGTGTGTGTCTGTGTTCACCTGCGTGTGTGTGTGTGTTCACCTGTGTGTGTGTCTGTGTTCACTTGTGTCTGTGTTCACCTGTGTGTCTGTGTTCACCTGTGTGTCTGTGTGTTCACCTGTGTGTGTGTTCACCTGTGTGTCTGTGTTCACCTGTGTGTGTGTGTTCACCTGTGTGTGTTCACATGCGTGTCTGTGTTCACCTGTGTGTGTGTCTGTGTTCACCTGCGTGTGTGTTCACCTGTGTGTGTGTCTGTGTTCACCTGCGTGTGTGTTCACCTGTGTGTGTGTCTGTGTTCACCTGTGTGTGTTCACCTGTGTGTGTGTGTTCACCTGTGTGTGTGTCTGTGTTCACTTGTGTGTGTGTGTCTGTGTTCACCTGCGTGTGTGCGTGTCACTTGTGTGTGTCTGTGTTCACCTGTGTGTGTGTGTGTGTGTGTTCCTGTGTGTGGTCCTGTGTCACTTGTGTGTGTGTGGTCTTGTTCACCTGCGTGTGTGCGTGTTCACTTGTGTGTGTGTGTCTGTGTTCACCTGCGTGTGTGCGTGTTCACTTGTGTGTGTGTGTCTGTGTTCACCTGCGTGTGTGCGTGTTCACTTGTGTGTGTGTGTCTGTGTTCACCTGCGTGTGTGCGTGTTCACTTGTGTGTGTGTGTCTGTGTTCACCTGCGTGTGTGCGTGTTCACTTGTGTGTGTGTGTCTGTGTTCACCTGCGTGTGTGCGTGTTCACTTGTGTGTGTGTGTCTGTGTTCACCTGCGTGTGTGCGTGTTCACTTGTGTGTGTGTGTCTGTGTTCACCTGCGTGTGTGCGTGTTCACTTGTGTGTGTGTGTCTGTGTTCACCTGCGTGTGTGCGTGTTCACTTGTGTGTGTGTGTCTGTGTTCACCTGCGTGTGTGCGTGTTCACTTGTGTGTGTGTGTCTGTGTTCACCTGCGTGTGTGCGTGTTCACTTGTGTGTGTGTGTCTGTGTTCACCTGCGTGTGTGTGTCTGTGTTCACCTGTGTGTGTGTCTGTGTTCACCTGTGTGTGTTCACCTGTGTGTGTGTGTTCACCTGTGTGTGTTCACCTGTGTGTGTGTGTTCACCTGTGTGTGTGTGTGTGTTCACCTGTGTGTCTGTGTTCACCTGTGTGTCTGTGTTCACCTGTGTGTGTTCACCTGTGTGTGTTCCCCCCCCCACATGTTGTGTGTGTGTGTTGTGTGTGTGTTTTGTGTGTGTGTTTTTGTGTGTGTTTGTTTGTGTTCACCTGTGTGTGTGTTCCCCTGTGTTTAGTTCACATGTGTGTCTGTGTTTCAGCCTGTGTGTGTGTTCACTTGTGTGTGTGTGTCTGTGTTCACCTGCGTGTGTGTTCACCTGTGTGTGTGTCTGTGTTCACCTGTGTGTGTGTCTGTGTTCACTTGTGTGTGTGTCTGTGTTCACTTGTGTGTGTGTGTCTGTGTTCACCTGCGTGTGTGTGTGTGTTCACTTGTGTGTGTGTGTCTGTGTTCACCTGCGTGTGTGTTCACCTGTGTGTGTGTCTGTGTTCACCTGCGTGTGTGTGTGTGTTCACCTGTGTGTGTGTGTGTGTTCACCTGTGTGTGTGTGTGTGTGTGTTCACCTGTGTGTCGGTGCCGCTCTGCAGTGTGCTGATGAGCAGCTTGAGGGACTCAACGGTGTTGATGAGGGTGTCTCTCTCTTTGCTCCAGCTCTGAGGAGGAGGTCGATCCACTTCAGACAGCGGCAGCTCAGACAGCGACAGCACCTGCATGCCCTCCTGATGCACCTCACGCAGCAGGCTCTGTGTGAACACCTCCATCAGCTCCTCATTTAGTGTGTTCATTATACAGTCAGATATTCTCTGGAAAACTCACCTTGACCCTGTCTGGCAGGACGTCCGGATCCACGTCTCTGTGCGCTCCTTCAGGTGTGCTGCGGGGGGGGGGGGACTCCTCTGCAGGTGATGAAGTCAACCCACGCGCTGAACTCCATTCGAACTGCGTCTGTTACACACACACACCACAGACACACACACACACACACACCCACACCCATCACACACCACCGCACACTAACACGACCGACAGCAACACAGACAGACAGCCAGACAGACACACTCTACACCCACACACAGACACAGACACAGACACAGACACGAGACACACAGACAGACCGACAGACATACAGACATACAGACAGACAGACAGACAAACATACAGACAGACAGACAGACAGACACAGACACAGACACAGACACAAGACACCACACACACAGACACAGACACACACACAGACACACCATGAGAAATGAATACTTTTATTTCAGGTGCCTTCTTTGATCAAATGTCATAAAGTTCCAAAATATTTCTATTTCAAATAAATGCTGTTCTTTTGAACTTTCTATTCATCTGTGACCTGAAAAATAAAACGTATTCACGGTTTTTCCACAAAAGATTGTGGCAGCACTACTGGTGGTTCAACAGAAATATCGAGAATTGTTTTTCGTCGAGCATTGCAATCAGCATATTAGAATGATTTCTGAGATCATGTGACACTGAAGCCTGGAGGAATGATGCTGAAAATACAGCTGCACATCACAGAAATACATTACAGCTTAACAGATATTCACATAGAAAACAGCTGTTTTAAATCGCAATAATATTTCCCAATTTTTACTGTATTTGTCCATCAATAAATGCGCTTTGGTGAGCAGAGATCAAACCATATAACATTTTTTTATGACCCTAATTTTTAACACTAGTGTTTATAACCCAAACATAAAATATATATATCTCGTTGTTGTATATAATAAATCTTCACCACTGTCGTATCCCGTCTTTAAACGAAGACGGCGATGTTCGCCTCACTGACGGAGCCTTAACGAAGAAAAATCACCATCTGATATTACAATACATTCAGACACATTCATTTTCATTTAAAGGAGAATTGACTCTTTTCTTAATCAATGTCTCTGGTTTTATTATGAATTATTCATTAGTGCATCTTATTTAAAAACCAAATAACTACTTTCATAAATGTTGATCAAGATGTAATAAGATACTCAACTTCTGAAATAAACTAAACATTAACTGAAATAAAATAAAAAAAACGTAAACTTTTATTTCAGCTAGTTGTCAAGCAACATTTTTCATTTTCATTTAGTTAAACTTGATGTACTAAGTAACTAAACGGACCTGTAAAAATTATACAAACCTATATAGATATATTCCACTATAATATAAAAACGGCACAACACTAAAAATTCATAACTAAAAATTACATATCAACATTTAAAAACGATTCAAATTAATTATAAAAACTCCAGACAGCGAACATTTCTCATTTGTCATGCTTTACTGATGAACTAAATACTACTAACGAATAACATTTAAAACTATAGTATCCTACATCCTTACAATACACAAAAGAAGGAATTTAATTAAAAGTTAAATATAATAAAAATATAAAAATGAACACATAAAATTTATAAAAATAACTCATCCATGTCAAATTATAAAATAATATTCCTTTGTTTTCACGTGCATTCTACTTTTATGTATTAATATGTTTTTTTTGTGATTATTTAAATGTGATACATTGATAATGTTTGTATTTCCCTATAGTGAATGCTAATTTAAATAATATCTTATATGTGACTCTGCAGCACAGAAGCATGTTTAAGTCGCTGGGGATATTTGTAGCAATAACCAAAAATACAATGTATGGGTCAAAATTATAAATTTTTCTTTTATGCCAAAATCATAGGATATTAAGTAAAGATCATGTTCCATAATATATTTTGTCAATTTCTTTCTGTAAATATATCAAACTTAATGTTTGATTAGTAATATGCATTGCTAAGAACTTCATTTGGACAACTTTAAAGATGATTTTCTCAATATTTAGATTTTTTTGCACCCTCAGATTTTCAAATATTGTGCTTTCATAACAAACCATACAGCAATGGAAAGCTTATTTATGCATAAATCTCAATTTCAGTGCTCCAGGGTCACATATATAAAATACAAATTCATTAAATGGTTAAAATGTAAAATTACAATAATGAAATAATCTAAAAATAAAACCGAGCTGTCTCCTAGTAGTTGATGTGACCTGCGCGGTCCTGACTGGTCTCTGAGCGCCCTGCACTCGTCCTCCAGCTGCTGGCTGTCTCTCCTCAGGCTCTCGCTCTCAGAGATGTGTCTGGCCTCCATGTCCAGGATCTCAGCCGCGTGCAGCTCCTGCATCTGTGCGATCTTCTCCTCGTATCCCAGCATCACCTGCTGCAGCTCCTGGGCTCCGGACGGATGCGTCTGCACACACACGTCCACACAGGACGAGGAGCTCCTGCTTTTGTCCATCCCATGATGCTCTCTGCTGCCTCTTTTCTTTTTCTCTTGTTGTAGCGGCTCCTCGCTGGATTTAGCCAAAGCGGTCTGGAGCGCCTGAACTTTGTCCTTCAGCTCAGCGATGCACGCGTCTCTGACCTGAGAGAGACACCACAGCTATAACAACACCAGCAGACATAACACACTTGATTTCTGTCTGAGTGTGTGCCAATAAATGCAGGAAAATAGACCAATCGCATCTGTGCCAAATGTTTCACGAGAATATCCAACAACATCAACACGGCCGGCTATTTCGAATGCAAAATTAATATGAATGAAACATTTAAAAATTAAAACCATCAAAACAAAACGTGCTAAAATGAATTAAATTTATGAATTAAATTAAATTAAAAAAAAGTTAAAATTAAAACAAACAATTTTAAAATAAAAACAACCATAATGTGCTAAAATGAATTAAATCATAAAGATTTAAATTAAAACAAACAATTTTAAAATAAAAAAAGATTATAACATATTGAAAGAAAACACTAAATAAAAATGTATAAAATAATAAAAATGTCAAATTAAAATAAGTAAATGTTTTTAAGTTTTGCATGCTAAAATTAATGAAATCATAGTCAATTAAAATGAATAAATAATAAAAAAAACACTAAAAAAATATTGAAATCATAAGAATGTACAATTTAAATTATGTTAAAATAAAACAAAATAAAACACTTAGTAAAAATTAATAAAATAAGAATGTAGGATTAAAATAAATAAAGGACTTCGAAATGAAAACGCTAAATGAAACGCTAAAATTGATAAAATCATTCAAATGTAAAATTAAAATACAGAAAGTTCTTTAATTGTCAAACTGTAATTTTCTAAACGTTCACAAAATTCAAAAACACACGTGTAGAACTAAAATATGAGATTAAGGTTACTCATTAGATCATTTACTTTCATACTTGTATGTAACATATTAGACAACTCCATAACAATCCCATGAAGCTCTTGTGGTTCCTTCATCGAGCACTAGAGGAAGCAGACAGGAAGCTAAGCTGAAGTGGACAGGAAGTAGCTCCCGGGAGCTCCTCAGCTCCTCTTTGGTGGCGGCCGCTTCACCTTTGACCTCCTGCAGCTCCTGCAGCAGCTCCGCCATGGGCTCGTCGCCCTCCTGTGAGGCCTGCAGAGAAACCAGCACAGGTCAAAGGTCAAAGGTCAAAGCGAGCATCCCATCAGAGCGTGTGGAGACTCACCCTGTGCAGCTGATCCTTCAGCAGAGCGATGCTCATCTCTCTCTCCTGCACACAAACAACATCAACAATGAGCCCAGAATCCAGACTAGAGCGGCACGATTCAGGAGGAAAAATCACTCTTGGGGGGGGGGGGGGGGGGGGCAAGTTTTCTGATAAAAATTGACAATTATGAAATAACGATTACATTTATTATTAATTATTACTGAAATAATTTCTGATAATAATTATAAAAAAAAAAATATATCCTTTCCTTTGAAATTAAATAAAACACTTGAAATTAAACTTATTTTCAGTTAGTTGCCAAGGCAACATTCCTAAATTTTTAGTTTAACGTGATGTACTAAAATTGAAATAAAAATTAATACTCACACCACACAATAAATTACATAAATAAATAAAAATGACAAAAAACCAGACAATTATTCAAAAAAAATTTATTAAAATGGAACATATAATTAAAAAACTATTAAAAAACTTTTCTGATAACATGTGCTTTTTGGCACTTTAAAATAATATTTTTAGTAAAACAAGTGATTTACAAATAAAATACCGTTTCCTGTGCTTGCTTTGTCTTCTGCCTACACTTCTGTAATTACGTATCAACATTGATATATAAAATACTTAAAAAAAAAATTATTTTTTTTTATTATTAATATCTAAAATGTATAATACATTCGGTCAATCGATTAATCGCATCCCATGACTGAAAATAAAATGTGTTTACATAATATGTATGTGTCCCTGTATATATACAATATACAACATCCATTTAATTATTTTAGAAATACATGTAGGTCAAACAGAATTTATACTGTATAATAATAAATCATGATATAAATATGAATATATACACATGTAGTATTTCTTAAATATATACATGTATGCAGGGCTGGGAAGGTTACTTTTAAACTGTATTTCACTACGGATTACAAAATACATGCGTTAAAAAAGATTACTCGGGTTTAGTAACTTAATCTAGATACTTTAGAATACTTTGAAATACTTAAGCTGTACACAAAGGAACATATTAATGTCTTATGTTTTCCAAGTCTAAATAAAAGTGACATCTACCAGTCACAAGATTTGTGTTTTCAGTTTTCCACAGCATTTCTATGAACAACAAAAAAAAATGTTGTGTCATTTAAAGGAGACATATTATGCCCCTTTTTACAATATGTAATATAAGTCTCTGGTGTCCCCAGAATGTGTCTGTGAAGTTTCAGCTCAAAATACCCCACAGATCATTTATTACATAATTTTGAAAATGCCTATTTTGAGTGGAAGCAGAAACATGCTGTTTTCGTGCCTGTCTCTTTAAATGCTAATGAGCTGCTGCTGCCCGCCCCCTTTTCCAGAATAGCGCTGCGCCTTTACAGCTCGTACCTGCTAACACATCTGTTTTGGTTCTGATTATCATGTGTATCGCGCTGAAATCATGCGTTTTAAACCATATGAGTTTAAACTTCAGATATAGGGTTTTCTGAGCGCACACATCCGAAGCACACACACAGAAAGCGGCTGTCGCAGCATGCGAGCACTAAACTAAGCTCTCATTCACACACAAGCTTACGTTAAAAACACACACGAGTTACAAAAAAACAGTCGATTATGTCTGTGAAGGTAAACAACTGGAAAATAAATTGCATGTTTATTTTAGATCTGTGTGGCAGCATCAATAAACAGTAATAATCATAATGCAACTGCTCTGGGCGTCTCCTCTGAAGGCTGGACTCTAACAGTTCTGTATCGTCTTGTACAAGGACGGCGCCGTGGGTGTAAACTTACAGATTAAGGGGCGGGGCGGTGATATTATAATGAGATCCTTTGCCTCGTCACCAAGCGAGCGAAATCAGACGCGCTGGTTTTCTCAGACGCTTGCAGAAAAAGGCTTCCCAAAACAGTTACTGGGTTAATCTTTTTCACGTTTTGGTAGATGCACCGGGGACCTGATTATAGCACTTAACACCTGGAAAATTCACATTTTCATGATATGTCACCTTTAAATCTACCAATCAATATAAATTAAATTTGAGTAGAATGGGATTCCGTGCTGTTTCATGCTGCATTCCAAGCTTCAAAACGAATCCAAACACACTAAACATATCATAAAAGTAGCCGGAACAACTGGCGCAGTTCTCCAAGTTATACAATAGATTTGTTTAATGAATGGCCCAAACTTTAAGTGATTACTTCGCTGATAATCCTCTCTGTGGAGAAGCGATCGGCACAAAAGAATCGCTGAGTCAACATTGACAGGGCTCGTTTCCCAAAGCAACTACGGTCACAAGTAACTTAATGTCATTATAGTTCAATGTAATTTAACAAACACAGTTCGCTAACGATGCTTTTGGGAAACACCCCAGATCTATCCAGTTTAATGTGAACCATTCACACTGGTTTCGTTAAACAAAATAAATGATTCATTTAAAAGATTGAATCAAAAGAATCATCTGTTCACGAATCAAATCTGTTCTTGAACATTTCGAATGAATAAAGACTTCAAGTTCATCTGTAAAGCACACGAAGCTATCGTCTGACTTTATAATCTTTTATTTCGTGCATGATTCGTATGGAAAGTGTGAATTCTAGGAGAATTCGTTGTCATTTTTCAATTGAATTCTTAGAAGTATTAAACGTAATGATAACCATTCAACACTCAAAATATGAGAAAATAGAAAAACAAGTTTTTCAAAGATCAAGAACAACTTCCCTCAAGATGCTTCTTCAGATTAGACGTTGAATCCTTCGATGCTGATAGAAGTTTTGTTGCAGGAAGGCATTGCATTGCGTTGAGATGTTACGTCTTTTTCAGGTTTATAAGTAAAACAGTCTTTGTATTTCCACGAGAGAAATGCATTACACGAATGGCTTTCTGTTGAGTCGTGAAGATGAGCGCATGCACTCACTACGAGTTGCTAAATGAACAGGCTGCTGCACGCAGTTTTTTGGGGGTTTTTTCAACGGAGAATCAGTTGCCTTATTGGTTCAAATCCACAAACTGTTTACTTAAATATTAAATTAAGAAATGACATTAAAGTAATCACTTTGGTAATCTAAAATACTTTTCGGATGTAACTGTAATTTGATTACCACCTATTTAAAATGTAATTATAACGAAATATAGTTACTCATACTTTGTATTTTAAATACGTAACGCCGTTACATGTATTTCGTTACTCCACAGCCCTGCATGTATGTGTGTGTGACACACACACACACACACACACACACACATATATATATATATATCCTCCCGACTACCAGGAAAAAACAGTTTTGTGAATTTAGTATTTAGTCATGTCATTACATTGTTTAGACTCGAGCATAAGAAAAATTTTGAAAAATAAAAGTTTTGATAAATGATATTTTATTCATATGTTGTGCCATGTCCTCTGTAGAAGACATCGGGACTTTAAAAAGTCCTGTTTTCTAAGAAATAAAAAGACATGAATAGACATGAAAAGACAAAAACAGTGGGATTTTTGTTTTAATCACAAATCATTTTTTTTTTATACCAAACTTTGTATAAAGATGATTCTCAGCTATGTTATGAAAGATATTTTTAAAAACCATACATTTTTCTTTATGCAAAATGTGTGTAAAACGGCCATAAACGAGTTTTCTCATTATATACAATGTATCTATAAACTATCTAATTTGCATATTAATGTGATTTTGGGGCAACATAGAATGAACAAACAAGTGAAATAATGGGTGTAATAATTAGCAAGATTTTCATAATAACATCTAATATTTAATAGGAATATTGATACATAATTTTTTCTCTATTCATTTGTTGTGTGGTGCCAAAATGCGTAATAAACATGCTTTTAGTCCCTTCATTATGACATCATCCGGTTGATATCCTGTTTCATAACAGGAAGTCATATTTTGGTTTGAAACCCCATAACATTTTCCTGATTGTTGATTTATGACACACAGTTTAAAAATTAGATTTAAATGATAATTACAAAATATGATCATATTTCCATAAGAGTGTCACTAAATTAATATCAGACATTTTTGAAGACCAAGGGTCATAGTGAAACATCCAATCATGGTATCTCTGGAAAGCCCTGAATGTGCTCTGTACAGACTTAAAACTGTGAAATGTAACGTCTCAGAGAAATCACTAAACCATAATGTCCAATACAGAGGACAAAACTCCATAGCTGGTAGTCAGGAGGATATATATATATATATATTATGTAAACACACTTTGCAATTTGATAATATTGCGATTTTGTTTTTTGACTTGAGCTGTAAAACCCTGGATACCTGCAGCAGCTCCTGCAGTCTGACGCTCTGATCCCTGCAGCTCTCCAGCTCCTGCTGTGTGCTGCTCACTTGACCTTTGACCTCCTGCAGCTCCTGGAGGAGTTCAGTCGTCTCGGTTTCATTCTCTACCTGGCTGAGGGCCGTCCCCACCCCCTGGAGCTGCGTGATCGTGCTCTCCTTCATCTGATGAAGAACGACAGACAAAATGATCAGCAACACAGTGACAACAGTGTTTAAAAACACATTCCATCTGCTCCTAAAGGATTTGAACTCATTTCCTCAGAAGGTTCTGCAGAGCGGAAGGTGCTACACAACTCAAGCGAAAACCATTAAAAATACATTTCTTACTTCAAATAAAATAAATGTCTTCCCCCCCAAATAAACTTTTTTTTTTATTATTTTATAGTGAAACAATGCAATAGTAATATTTCTTATTTTGTTTAATATTTTTATTTATTAACAATAATTATCTAATACAATGATAATACAAACATTATTTTTAACGTCAAATCATATAAAATCCACAATTTTTGCCCAAATTGTTGCGCCTATTCATAATATGTTTATTTTTTTAGTAATAATAATATAAAAATATTTATAGTCAGAGTTATTTTTTTGGTTAAAATTGTGCAGCCTACAAACCACAGTTAATTAAAGTTGAATAAAACAAAACAATAGTAAAAAAATTCAAATAAAATAAAAAATAAAAGTTAGTTGCCCAGACAAAATTTCTAATTTTCATTTTTTTAAGTAAAAAAATTACTAAAATTGAAATAAGTGAATACAAATTATAAAGCCTTAAAAAAATAAAAACTTAATATGACACAAATACACGAACAAACACTAAATAAAATTGAATTAAAACTTTAATTTAAAAGACTCAAACTAAAAAGAAAACAGTAAATATAAATAAAAAACGACTTCACACTATGAATAACTCTATAATATATATAAATAACACAGTTCACTGATCATCCTCCGGTTTTTCCGATAATAATCACAAAAAGTATGGAATTATCCCTAATTTTAATAAAGTTGTAATGCGTTATTTTCAAGATACAGACACGTGCACTCACATAACGATTTCCTAATGCATTACACCAGAGTGAGGGTAAACTGTTTTGCTCTTTGTGTCATGTATGACATAATAATATTTAATTAATTATTCATGAATTAATGCAATGGTAAATGTACTATTTTAATTATTTAAATGTTTGGAAATCACCACCATATATATGGCTTATATTATACAATATATATATATATACACTACCGTTCAAAAGTTCGGAGTCAGTGCAATTTTTAAAAATGTTTTTGAAAGAAATCTCTCATGCTCACCAAGGCTGCATTTATTTGATCAAAAATACAGAAAAAAACAGTAATCTTGCCAAATATTATTTACAATGTACCTCAATGATTTTCTTATTTTTTTCTATTTTAATTTCCTTTAAAATATAATTTATTTCTGTGATGCAAAGCTGTATTTTCAGCATCATTACTCCAGTCTTCAGTGTCACATGATCTTCAGAAATCAGTATAATATGCTGATTTATTATCAATGTTGGAAACAGTTGTGCTGACAAATATTTTTTTTGGAAACTGCGATACTTTTCAGGATTCTATGATGAATAAAAGTTAAAAAAGATTAACAATATAAAATCTTTGCTATCCTTCTTATCAATTAACACACGTCCTCGGGCTGATAAAATTTTAATTTCTTAAACAAAATAAATAAATAAATATCTTACTGACCCCAAACTTTGAACGGTAGTGTAATTGTTAGAAAATAATTCTATTTTAAATAAATGCTCTTCTTTTTTAACTTTTTATTCATCAAAGAATCCTGAAACAAAGTATCACAGCTTCCAAAAAGATATGAAGCAGCAACAGTTTCCAGCTCTGATAATACAGCATCATATTAAACTGATTTCTGAAGAATCATGTGACACTGAAATATGGAGGAAATGATGCTGAACATACAGCTGCGCATCACAGAAATACATTACAGTTTACAATATATTTAAATAGAAAACAGTTATTTTTAAATTTTAATAATATTTCACAATATAAAAATTTTTCCTGTATTTTTGATCATTTATAAAGACTCACTACTGACCGGCTATACAAATGTTATTTAAATTTTATTATTATAGAATACTATTCTAATAATATAATACTATATTAAAATAAAATGTTATTTTATAGCCAATTTAGTGGCTGATACAGCTTTTTTGAAAGCAGATAAAGCGATTGACGTCATCCTATATTCAAAATGTTTAAATACTTTAATAAAAAAAATAAAAAAACAATAAAAAATTTTAAGTATTAAATTTGATTAAAAAATAGTAAATAACACTTCCTAATGTCGGATATAGATTGAACTTCTTGTTCCGTAATCAATTATATTCTGATAAGTAAGTATATAGTATAGTAAGACTGCCGATAATATGAAGTGGTATGCATTTTCCTTTAATTCTTAGCAGAACTGTTCCACCAAGTCTAAGGTAACTTAAACTAAAAACTAAAAAAAGTAAAACTATAAGGAGAAAGGGGAGCGCGCTGTCCAAATAAAAGTCCCAACAAAACTTCTCGGCCAAATAGAATATCGGATGAACCACAGATATAAACACAATGTTTTATTATTTAATACATTAAATATATTTATTTAGGAGCACTATATTTGAGTTTTTGCCGATAATCCGTATTTTCACTCATTTTGGCCGCTGGGCCGATACGATATATTGTATTTAATGTTTTTTTTTTATATTTTATATTATATTTAACACCGAGTCTCTCCTGTGCAGAAATTATAAGCAAATAATTTTTAATTTTGGTTAGTTTTTTAACAAAAACTAATTTGTTAGAATTAAATAAACAATAAAGAAGTTCTTTTATAATGACAGTACATTGAAGCTTTGAAAATAACTCTAAATAAATGATATTCAATCGCTGCATTTTTATTTTTTTTTCAGAAAGATGCAGTGGTTACCTTAACATTTTATTTTAAGATTTAACACGTGTAAATGGTCTAAAGCAAAAGAGTTGTAAAAATTCAGAAAATATTTTAGAGCTCATAATTTGTTTAAAAAATAACATTTAACATTAATGAATAAATCTCATGCCATGTTTGTGATTTTTTTTTTTGTTCATGTAAGCTATAGCTTCTGACCTTTAAATCAAAACTACTCATGATTTTATGACATCAACTATTGCTTTTTTTAATCAGAAACAGTCTAAATGTTATTTGCGTAGGCTATTTTACTTTTAATTTAATTAAAAGTAGGCCAACAGCGCCCCCTACAGAATTAAAACTCCTTCCTGAACAGGCTTTAGGACCCGGGGGAGACTGCCGCTGCTGGTGCTATTACCGTTTACTCTATCACACACCGAACACATTCTGTACTGCATTCTCAGATTAAATGCAGGATCCAAAACTTTGCTTCAAGAATGTGCCACACTGCTGACGTGATCTAATCGCTAGCATGCCCTGAGCACATGTGAGTTAGCCTATTCCTCTTATCGGCAAGACATATCGGCATATTTTTTCATATCGGGCCGATGCCGATATTTACATTTAAAGCCATTATCGGCTGATTCTGATATTGGTCCGATAATATCGTGCATCCCTATATTTTTTGCATAATTGTGCAGCCCTACAAACAAGCACAGCAAACTGCAATCGCATTTTTATTAGTAAAATCAGTTTGCCCTTGTTAATACTCTTATATCTGAATACAGCAGTGACGCACCTCAGCGGGCGGCATCAGTCTGTGATGGGTTGGTTTGGTTCTCATTTGGTTCAGTAGGTCGATCATCACGGCTAACCTCCTCTCGTACTCCATCACCTCCTCTTCAGAGCCGCTCAACAGCTGCTTCTGCAGCTCCTGGTCCTTCTGCATCCCGCTTAGACCCTCCTCCAGCTCCTTTAGCTTCTCCGTCAGCAGGCTCGTCTTCCCTGCGGAGGCTGCCAGCGCCGTGAGGCCTTCTGAGTGCAGCTGCGCGCTGGGGCCCATGGCTTCTCCGGCGCGGAGCTCTTTGGTTTGCGTCTGGACGGCTTCCAGTTGTGCTTGGCTGACCAGAACGGCGGCCACCTTCTCCCTGAGTTCCTCCTCCAGCTGAGCCACTTTAGCGTCGGCGTTCATTTGCGCTTGTTCCAGCTTCAACCTGCATTAGTGTGAATTCTGTCAGCTGTTTTGTAATTCAGTCTTAAGCCCCGTTCACACCAAGGACGATAACTATAAAGATAACGATAAAGATAAAGTTTATCGTTATCGTATAGTCCACACCACAACTATAACGTTAAAGGCACAGAGAAACGATATCGTTGGAATCACTTCCAGAACGATTTTTTCCCAGCTGATGAACGAGAAAAACATTGACAGCCAATCAGAATCCATCCTGCTATCACGATCTTGAGAACTTAAAGCGGCAGACGCACGTGTGCTTGGAATAAACAGACGATATTGTTCGCTGGTGTGGACGCTAATATCGTTATCTTTATAGTGTGAACGGGGCTTTAGTCCTGTGTCAAATGTCCTTTTTTGGTCAACCTGTCCTATTTGTGGTTTAGTCTAATTTTAGTCTAGTTGTAGTCAATTAAAACTTAGTCACATTTTAGTCCTGCTGCATAATGATTAAACTGATAATCAATTATTTCGCTCAAAATTATAATCGCGATTACTGATCATTGTTGTTGTCTTTTGCATAATTGGGGGATTAAAACTGTTGAAATCTGGCAACCGCAAGCATGAAAACTCGTGGAGGCCTAAATCTTTTCTCCTCTTTTTTTGTTGAAGAAAACATAGAATATTTTTGAATAGAGAGAGTTTTTGTTTTTTAAACTACATTTTACTTTTTCGTCAATGAAATTGCATGTTGTGTTTAACAATGTCGGTGTCGTCTCGGGGAAAAAAAGTTGTCAGAATATTTTGGTCATTGTTTTCTCAAGCCATTAACCGTAATAGGGATTTAAACGCTTTAAATCTGGCAACCGCAACCATGAAAACTTATGGAGGTCTATATTTTTTCTACTTTTTGGTGACGAATACAAAGAGAAGTTTTAGATATACAGATTTCTTATTTTTTACTACATTTTAGTCACGTCTTTTTTCCGTCAATGATATCGCATGCTGATATAATCATAGTTAGTGTTTAATGATTCATCTGTGAAGAAAAATGCTCGTCACAAAATATTTTTGGTAATTTTTTGTTAACAAAAATAACACTAAGTACACCCTTGAAATCTAGCAAACGCAAGCATGAAAACTCGTGGATGTGTATATTTTTTTGCAGAATATATAGAGAAATTTTGGATGTAGGGAGTTTATTTTTTAAACTACATTTTATCATCATAAATATTACATATTGATATAGTCACATTTAGTGTTTAATGATGTTGGTGTCGTCTCGTTTTTGTTTAGTCTTAGTCATAAATGTCATCAACTAATACTTTTCATCATTGTTTGCATTAAAAATGAACACTAGATAGAGAGACTAAAACTCTTGACATCTGACAACCCCAATCATGTCTGTCAAGATCATGAGGTCTGTCGCCTTGTATTTGTCTCATTTTAGTCATAAAAAAGGTTGTCAACTAATATTTTTCGTCACTGTTTTTGTTAACAAAATGAACACTAGGGGGATTTAAACTGACATCTGGCAACCCCAAACATGCAAACCCATGTAGATCTAGATTAACAGACTTAACATTAGATGGGGGATTTAAACTCTTGACATCTGGCAACCCCAAACATGCAAACCCATGTAGATCTAGATTAACAGACTTAACATTAGATGGGGGATTTAAAATCTTGACATCTGGCAACCCCAAACATGCAAACCCATGTAGATCTAGATTAACAGACTTAACATTAGATGGGGGATTTAAACTCTTGACATCTGGCAACCCCAAACATGCAAACCCATGTAGATCTAGATTAACAGACTTAACATTAGATGGGGGATTTAAAATCTTGACATCTGGCAACCCCAAACATGCAAACCCATGTAGATCTAGATTAACAGACTTAACATTAGATGGGGGATTTAAAATCTTGACATCTGGCAACCCCAAACATCAACCCATGTAGATCTAGATTAACGCTTAACCATTAGATGGGTGGATTTAAATCTTGACATCGGCAACCCCACACATGCAAACCCATGTAATATCTAGAATTAACAGACTTAACATTGATGGGGGGATTGAAAAATCTTGACATCGGCAAACCCCAAACATGCAAACCATGTCATAGATTACAGACTTAACATGAGATGGGGATTTAAATCTTTGACATCGTGGCACAGCAAGCATGCAACTCGCAGAGATTTAACTTTTGAAATCTAGTAACCCAATCACTCAAAATCATGGAGGTCTGTATTTTTTCTCCCTCTTTTATGTGAATAAAATACAGAGAAATTTTGGATATAGAGTTTTTGCTCCTCCATCAAGCCCATTCACGTGCAAATCAGTAAAAATCATGTAACGTGACTTTGTGCTTGATTTATCAAAGTTTATTAGATTTACTCATGTTTTTAAAGTAAGTAAAGTCAACTTTTAGCTTAAGGTTGCGCCTAAATGGTCAAATACATGCAAAAATGTGTCAAAATGCAGCGCTTGGTGATTATTATTCACGTAAACCCTCATCGGTTATGTCTTAAGTAAACGTAAACAGTTGAGAATGAAAATACGTGTAACAGTAAATTTGATCAATGCGGCTCTTAAAGTGACAGCAGGCTATATTCCTGCTGCTGACTGTGTGCTTAATATTAATCAAACAATAAAGACAGAGAGAAAATCACTCACTGCTCTACAATGAAGGACTTTTGTAGCTTTAGTAAGAAACAAAGGAAGTTTAATTCTTACAGTGAAGACTATGCCGTTTTATTTTACATTCAGTTATTCCATAATAGACTGTTAGCTGAATACTTTAGACTTGCACAGTTTGTTTCATTTGTATCTTTTTTTCTATTGTATTTGTCCTTTGCTTTTTTTTTTTATTACTGACTGTTTAATTATTTTTTGAGGACTTTTTTTACTAATATTAATTACCCTAGTATTCTGCTGTGGTGTTGAGATCTCTAAACGTCTCTAAAATGTAGATGTCATAGCAACCTTATTTACAGGAAATATATTTGATATCACTATCTTTAAATAAATCACTCACACAAAATAAATTTGGTCATGTGGCCCACTCATAATCGTGCTAAATAATCGTGACTACAATATTTACCAAAATAATCGTGATCGTCTAATTTTAGTCATAAAAAGGTCATCAGCTAATATTTTTCGTCATTGTTTTTGTTAAAATTAACACAGACAGGGGGATTTAAACTGACATCTGGCAACCCCAATCATGCAAACTCGTGCCGGTCTGGATTTTTTCTCCTCTTTTATGTTGAAGAAAATACAGAGAAATTTTAGATACTGTATAGACAGTTTTATCACTCGTCAGTGATATTGCATGTTGATATAATCAAAGTTAGTGTTTAATGATGTCGGTCGCCTGGTTTTCGTCTCATTTTAGTCATAAAAAAAGGTTGTCAACAAATATTTTGTCACTGTTTTTGTTAACAATATTAACACTAGACAGGGGGATTTAAACTGACATCTGGCAACCCCAATCATGCAAATTCGTGCCGGTCTGGATTTTTTTCTCCACTATCTAATTGAAGAAATTTTGTATGTAGAGTTTTTATTTTTTAAACTACATTTTAGTCACGTCTTTTTCGTCAATGACATTGCATGTTGATATAATCATAGTCAGAGTTAATTATGTCTGTTTTTGTCTCGTTTCTGTCTCATTTTAGTCATAAAAAAGGTCATCAATGAATATTTTCACCATAGTTTACATTAACGAACTTAACATTAGATGGGGGATTTATTGACATCTGGCAACCCCAAGCATGAAAACTCACGCAGGTCTGGATTTTTTCTCCTCTTTTATGTTGAAGAAAATACAAAGAAATTTTAGATATAGAGTTTAATCTGATATAGTCAGTGTTTAATGACGTCAGTGTTGTCATCTCAGTCATAAAAAGCTTGTCAAGGAATATTTTCCGTCATAGTTTTGGTTAATGAGAAGAAAACTCACCTGCACGCGCGCAGCTCCGAGTCCTTCTCCTCCACGCGCAGACTCAAGCTCATGACCTGTGACCCTGCACTCTCCTCCAGCGCCTGCACCTGAGCCTGGAGCACCACAAACGCAGCGGTCTTCTCCCGCAGAGCCTCCTCCAGCTCCCCCTGCAGACGCTCGTATCGGCTCTGCAGCGAGCTGTGGGCAGACTTCAGCTCGTCCATCCTCTGCTTCATCTCGTCGCTCTCGTCCTGCGGCTGCTTGTGCTCGATGAGCGACAGCTCCTGCTGGAGCTTCTCGATGACAGCGTTGAGCTGCTCCACCTCCTCCTCGCTGTTCCTCTTCAGACGCTCCTGCTCGCTCCGCAGACACTCCACCTGCGCCTCCAGCTCACGCAGAACCTCGTCCTTCTCCTCCACCACCTGCAGACCAACACATGAGCTCAGAGAAGAGTCGTCTCTCGTTCCCTTCGGGTTCAATCTTCAATCCTTCACCCAAATCAAGCAGCATGTTGTTCAAACCCAGTATTATTTCACAAAGAAGATATTTTGTCAAATGTCTGAGCTGCTGCTTCTCATGCAATTAAAGCTGATGGCGCTTTTTACTACCAAGATTCAAAACCAAAACCAAAAAGCAATGTTAAATGCAGTGAAGCAAAACTTTTTTTTTTAACGAAACTGAAATTAAATCAAATTTATTTTTCCTGGATTCCTTTTTAATAGTTAAATTAAATGTTTGCAATAAAAAAGCAATTGAATTTATGAAACTTACAATTTAACAAAAATTAAATTTTTAGAGCCCTATTGAAATCTTTTTTTATTATATTTATTTAAATAAATTTTTTTGCACATTTTTCCTTTTTTCCCCAAAATTCTGTTTTATTTTTATTTTATGATATTTAATTTTTCCCCCATATTTATTTTATTTATCCCAAATTCTTTTTACATTTGAATTCCATTTTTAATGATTTAATTACATTTTGATAATCAAAAAACATGTTTAATAAATTTAATTTAATCTTAAAAAATGTAATAATTTATTCATTTTTACAATAACCTGTTTTTAAAATTATATTAAATTGCCCTATGAAGTGTTTTATAATTTATTTACTTATTTTTTTTTCAGAAATTTCTAACAATTTAATTAACCCTTTAAAATGCAATCACATGAAAATTTAACAATTCCTTTTTTTTTTTTTTTGGCAAACAAAGTACTGCACAACAGAGGCTTACTGTTAAAATTAAAACATGGGGAAAAATACGCTGAATATTTTTTTGGGGATGCTGAAATATCGGTGCATCGCTAATTAAATATTCCATATATACTTATATTCCATTCCTCTGAATAACTGAAGAGTTCATGGTTCATTGATCACGATAGAGCATAAGTCGTATGAATTATTATGGTATCAGCAGTATAAAACTCTACACACTTTCATCGCATGAAAAACAGAAGCTTAGACATTCTTTGCATTTCATTAAAAAAAGGTTGGAACAACATGAGCATGCTTGATCAGTGATGACAAAATATTTATTTTTGACGATGCATTCTTTTAAAAAACTGAATGCATGTCTGGCCTTGGTCAAAATCACAGGTAATCTGAGCTGTGTTCACTCGCCACAAAAGACTAAGATTTAGCAATTTGAGGCACTTTCATTTAGCCACGAAAACACCCTTTGACTCAGATACATCAGTGTTGCAATAAATTCCTCAAGGAATATTTTATGCAAATATAAATATTCTGTCATCATCGACCCGTATGGCTTTTTCAGGGAACAAAAAGAAGACGTGTTAGTAAACTGGCTGCTCTCTTTCATACAGCGACCGATCTGAGATACAGAAGAGACAGAGCATGACAGGGTTTTTATAATTAACTAAAACACACAGTAACTAAAATTAAAATGGAAACTACAAACATAAACTCAAAATATTAATAAAAAAATGATATATCAATGATACTAAAATAACACTGAAGCACGAGTTATATTGACTATTTTATAATAATATTATGGCACTTTCATGTCATTTTGACAGCGTCTGCCTCCATTCACTTCCACTGTATGGAAAAAAGCAGCGTGAACATTCTGCTAAACATCTCATTTAATTTTCCACAGACAAAATATGAGTTTTGGGTGAGTAATTTTGGTTGAACTATCCCTTTTACCAGGAGGGTGTGAGATGATTGAAAGTTAAACACACTGCAGAACAAACACCAAACCACATCAAAACAATGAGCTGAATGAATCCACAGGATCTGAGACAGGCGTTTCCATTCAATCAAAAGACGGACGAACCTGTTTGCATGGAATAACAGCAAATACATCCAGTTTAAAGAATGCAATCCGTTCTTTATCATGCAGCGAATCAGCAGTAACTCATTATGAAGTCTTTGCACTCTTTAAACCCAAGCTGATGTGTTTTGCCATTTGTGTCCCTGTTGCTAAAAATAAGATGCAAACACAAGATGGCAAAAGACATGAGATATATCCATCCATTGATTCGTGCATGGTAGCGTAACGTACATTCGCCTCGCCCATGATTGCAGATTTTCACAAATGGTGGTTTTATGACAACCACGCTGCTACTTTAAGGGATTCTGTATGTCCACGATCTCCCATTCTGGCAACCATGAGGATAATTTAGGTGGCCATCCCACCATTTGATAAGACAAAGCACTTCGCGACCGCTCTTTTTTCGATCTAAAATCTTTTCTATTTTAAATGACTTATCTTGATTCACAATAATTTTTTGTAATTCTTTTTCATAAAAACACCCTTCGATAACCTCCCCATCGTAATCTTGTAATCTGTACACAGGTGGTGTCCGAGGTATACACGCGGCTATAGTGAAAAACTCTTCTGTGTAATTCTGTTCGTACCCCTTAGAAAATAAGTTTCTAACTTTAGTTACCCTAACCACATCACCTATTTTATACCTAAAGACAGTTGGGCCTTTATGCAGCTTTCCGTACAAATTATTAAACACATCCCCTTCATTTTCTTTATGAACGTCTAAAGGCCGCATTTTAATGCTTTTGTGATAACTTGCGTTATACCCGTCTATAAGATCTTGTAAGATATCGTAGTAATGCTTTGAATTGATGGCTGTTAAAAATCTAGCCCTTCTTGATCGAAGAGTCCGGTTAAAGCGTTCAACTACGGATGCTTTTACATCACTTGCTGTAGCGAAATTATGTTTGTTATACTTTTTCATCAGTTGTGTTTGCGAAGGATGATTGACCTGACAACCATAACAATCTTTCTTCAGCTGTCTGTCAACCAGATGCTCCAGAATTATGGCAACAACAGCTTTAATGAGCTTATGACCGGTCACTCCGCTGCAGCCGTCGACTGTGTCCGAGACGGCTTAAGTAGTTGTAGCGTCAGATGATCCAGCGTGAGGAGGTCTGTACTTTGCCAGGAAAGCGAGATTATGGTAACCGAGTTCTGTACAGAATTTGTTCACCCAGGTAGCATAGTCCGACGACGTCCCCGACGCGGATGCGGCGTCGTCACATACAAAACTATAGGAGGAGCTGAAGTATTTTCTTGGGTCATGTTGGTGGTGATATCGCTTGCAGTGTATTTCCTCTGAGAGTACGGGGTCGTCTGTATTTAATGATTATAGAATGTAGGCGGAGCTACGTGAATCCCTCTCAGACTGGACACGCACCATTCAGGGTGAAACAATCTCACTTTTATGTTGTTGTATCTGTCAAACGCCTCGCACCACTTAAACAATTTGTCTATCTTACCGAATATGTCTTCTAACGCAGACACGTCTTTCCATTGAAACAAAAATTTAATGGTATAGTATTTGAGATGATCCTCTTCAGATATTGGCCATGCGCGTTCAGGTAGGTCCGAGCTGTGGTCTCTACAAAGTATATAAACGTAATCATCAGCGTGCTTGTTAACGTGGTCCCCTAGTACTCTGTACCTCATACCTGGTGTGATACCGTTCCATTCCCCTATGAACAGAGGGTCATCACACCTGTCTTTTAGATCACGCCAGACATAGTTGTAAAATAAACACCAATCTTTTACGTTGAAAAACAGCTCAGGGTCGTCGCACGTGTCGTACGTGAACCTCTCATCATTGTCCACGGTACTCAGTCTGACCTCCCGGTTGTTCTTGTCAAAGTTGTAACTGCAAATACAGTTACCGGATAAATTAAACTCATACTTAACATTATCCAAAGTTTCGTGGAGGAATCTGGCCAGACACGGACCATGTTTCATCTCCCTCGGTGCCAGAGTAAGATCGCTCATAGCAACCTCAACACGCTTCTCAGGATTTTTGGTGATGATGCCTCAGCCATTGTTACAGAATAATTTCCTGTTTTTCCAATTCACAAAAGCACCGTTTGTATTTTGCGTCTAGGTAAGGATGTTATTCTCAACAGACCCCCTTTTAAACACGTTACAACCCCGTTTGGGTGATTAACACTCCACCGCTGTTAGGGGTTGGGTTTGTAGGTGTGGCCTGAGAGGTGCGCTCCTGAGCTCATTCCGTGTTTTGACAGCTACGCGTGAGGATGAACTGACAGAAAACAACGTAAGATGAGAGGGTCTTTTTTCTTTTGTTTAACTTGTGAAAAACTCTAACTAATTTTAAATTGCAATGGTAGAGTGCAACATAGACTTTGCCAAGTATCTTATTGCTTAACGGTCTGATATTTTTTTTGTTTTTGTTTTAGATGGTAAGATAAGTCAGCATTTTTTTCTTTCTTTTCTAACCGGTAACAGTCTCTCAAACTTTTAAAAACGTAACTGCCATATTGTTTAATGAACGTATCTGACGCTTTTTGTTTTAGATCACGGTGAGATGTCAGCATTTTTTATTTTATTTTCTAACAGGTAACAAACTCTCAAACTTTTAAATTGTAATGTTACAAGATTTTTGACTGCCACGTACTGTTTAACGAACTATCTGATACTTTTTTGTTTGTTTTAGATAGATGGACAGCGGCCTAGTTTTATTTTTATTTTCTAACTTGTAACAAACTCTAACTAGTTTTTTAAATTAACAACACTTAAATATCCGTCTTAACCCCCTGGTTTTTACTCTTTTCTGGAAACACAGACATTACATTGTTTATATATTTTATATGTTTGATGTTTTTCTTGAAATGTATGTGTGTGAAAACTTTAATAAAAACTTCCTTTATCCCCGTTTAATAATCATGCCACGTTTCACAATTTAAAGTTTAAAGCACATAGTTAAAAACAATTAACCCACACAAAAAAACACTTTCCCAAACAATCATAAATTCCTTTTGATCGTTGGGGTGGATAAACACATGTCCGGTTAGATGGGTGGGAGTGTACAGAAACAGGTGTCCAAACAGATGTCCATTTATGATAGGAGGAGGGGGGTTTATGAGGGGCAATAAATCAAACTTTTTGTCACATAGGAGCCTGTACTCTCTCTATGGTTTTATGTTTACGTGGAGCAATGCAATGCAACGCGTAAATACGTATAGGTTCATTATAATCCGTAATTATGTCCCCACTGGATGCAAAAAATGCCTCGTTTGTTATGGGTTTTAATGTTTTTGTCTCTTCGCTTCGGCCGGGACACGGCATCACACTCACAGTATGGTAAGGGGCGTAACATATCAGTCACACGCTTGAGGTATTCGGCAAATCACAATGCACTGGATAGCTGGCCAATCAGAG